>JAKUCM010001345.1:0-47946 GCA_023374145.1 Lepidium sativum | reverse complement strand
TGAGACGTAAGGCGAGAAGACGTAGGGCGCAAGGCAATGAGACTTGGGAAGCAAGTTGGGAGGCGCCTCTTGACCGTGTATGGATAAGGTGGATGGTCCTCCCCCAACGGTCAAAGTGGTCCCGGGAATATGACCGTTGGGCCCGTGCAGCTTCGAAGTGGTCCCGGCTGGACGCGTGAAGACCAGGTGGTCCCCTCCAGCCGCCAACGACCTCAGGTGGTCCCCTCCAGCCTCCAGCGACATCTTCTCTCTCTTCTCTTCTTCTCCTTTGCGATTTTCTGTCTATTTAAGCTGAACTATTGTATCGTTAAGTTTCTATGGAGTTTTAATGGAAGCTCTCTTCATATTCTCTTAAACACTCTCCAATCTCTTATTCTCTAGCTTTCGCAATGTGTGTCACTTAAACTCACATGGTATCAGAGCAGTGATATCCTCTCACCATACTTCTATTAATCTCTTTTCATCACTCTCTGTTTTTCTTCTCTACTGTCTAGCTCTTGAAACTCAAAACTCGCCATGAAAAGCTCGGATTCTGCCTCCGGGGCGCATCCTTCCTGCGGCTCTTCTAAAAGTTTTGAAGAAAAAGGCTATCTTTGAGTCCTATATACAGAAAAGCTGGGATCTTTGGTGAAATTTAGCATCAAAAGAGTAAGCTTTTCCCGTCGAAACTCAAGGAAATCCCGAAATCTCTCTTGTGAAGCCTTACCGGAAACTTTAAAGGGAAAAGGTCAAGTCTTTTCTCTCTCTTGAAGCTGTGCTCTCTGGTGTTCTTAAGGGAAAAATCTTAGCCTCCCCTGTTCGTGATTTCAAGAAAGCTCCAACCTTTCAAGTCTATCTTTGGATCATTTCTCAGCCGACAAAAAAAGGTGTAATCTTTCCTTCTTAAATGGATCCAAGTAAGCTAGAAGTTGGTTCCTGTTATGCTTAAAGGGCCAAATTACTTGCTGTGGGCTAGAGCTGCAAAGACTACCATTTGCACAAAGAAAGGCTATTGGAGTCATATAGTCAAAGATAGACCCTTAAAGAAGTCCTCATCAAGTGAGGAAGATGAGGAAGCGCTTGATGAGGATGATGATTGGTTCCTCATGGATCAATCTGTCAAGTCTATCATCTTGGGATCACTAGACAAACCCATATTAGAAGCCTACTACTACTGTGAGACAACTAAAGACTTATGGGATTCTTTGAAGAAAGTATATGGTAATATTTCAAGTCTTACTCGGGTTTTTGAAGTTAAGAAGGAATTGAGTAGTCTTTACCAAGATGACATGGAATTTACGGAATACTTTGGTAGATTTAGATCTTTGTGGGCTGAGGTGGATATGCTTAGACCAATGACATTGGAGCCTAAGGTAATTATGAGTAGAAGTGAAGAGGATAAAGTTCTCGGCTTGATGATGAACCTTAATCCGTGTTATACGGATCTTGTTAAACATATCTTGAGGACTGCGGCTACTACTCATTCACTTCCTAGTCTTGAAGAAGTTTGTGCTCAAATCCAGAAGGAACAAGGGTCTATTGGAAAGAAGGGGAAGTTCGGGTCTAATAATTGCCAACAAAGCTCAAGTTAAGACCGAAGATAAGAAGAGGCTAATATGTGAGCATTGTAAGAAGAAAGGTCATGCCAAAGATAAGTGTTGGATTCTTCACCCACATCTTAAGCCACCCAAGTTTAAAGAAGCAAGGGCTAACCTCACTCAAGAGAAGTCGGATGAACCAAATCAATCGTCTCAAGCTCCTTTCTCTTCGGGTTCATCCACTTCGGCTGGACAGCAAGAACAAGGGATTGCTGCATCATCTTCTTTCCAAGGAGAGGTGATTAAGAAGGCAGACTTGGAAGCTCTCATTCAATCCCTTAAGTCTCTAAGACTTGGAAGCTCTCATTCAAGTTTGTCTCTTCTCACACTCTTTATTTAAGCCGATTATCATTGACTCGGGAGCTAATTAGTGACATTGAACCAGCTTTAGGGAGTGTGGTAATTGCTAATGGGGCTAAGGTATCGGTTACTGGTGTAGGGAATTTAGGCTTACTTAACAAGAAAATGAAAGCCTTCTTTATGCCCGGTTTCTCCTCAAACTTGTTATCGGTTAGGAAAGTGGTAAATGATCTAAATTGTTATGTTATCTTTGGTCCTAATGGTGTTAAGTTTCAGGATATTAAGACTGGGCGCATGATCGGAGAAGGCAGAATCCAAGACGGATTGTACATCCTTGAAGATTCTAAGATGTTTTCTAAGTTTTATAACACTAATGTTGGTTTTTTCGAATTCGGCTATTGGCTTGAAACCCTCTGTTTGGCATGCAAGGGCTGGCCACCCTCATTTTCGTGCTTTGAACCTTATGTTACCTCAATTATCCTTTGACAATTTTAGTGATTGTGAAGCTTGCATATTAGGAAAACATTGCAAAACGGTTTATCCCTTATCATCGACCATTTATGATAATTGCTTTGATCTTGTTCATTCCGATGTATGGACTTCACCGTGCATATCTAGGGATAGACATAGATACTTTGTGACATTTATTGATGAGAAGTCAAAATACACATGGATCACCCTGATGCCATCAAAAGATAAAGTGTTTGATGCATTTAAAAATTTCGAAGCTTACATCACTAATCACTTTAATGCTAAATTTGGGAGTTTGAGTACACATTGCGAAAACTTAGAGAATAAGAGATTGGAGAGTGTTTTAAGAGAATATGAAGAGAGCTTCCATTAAAACTCCATAGAAACTCAAAGATACAATTGTTCAGCTTAAATAGACAGAAAAATCGCAAAGGAGAAGAAGAGAAGAGAGAGAAGAAGTCACTGGAGGCTGGAGGGGACCACCTGAGGTCGTTGGCGGCTGGAGGGGACCACCTGCTCTTCACGCGCCCAGCCGGGACCACTCTGAAGCTGCACGTGCCCAACGGTCATATTCCCGGGACTACTTTGACCGTTGGGGAAGACCCTGATAAACAGGTTTTTACGGTGTTTTCTCAAATACCAAACTGTCTATTTAATCAATTGCAGTACAGTATGGTGTCAATCCAATGGGAGAGTAACTAGCAATCAAGATATAATCTACTTATTCTAATCTAAGCCAAATTCGGTTTTAGCGAGTAGTTATCTATCCTAAGTGACAATGAAATCTTAAAACAAAATGCTAAAAATGACACAGAGTATTAGAATGTAAAAATAGAGCATTAAAAGTAAATCAATAGTGAAACTAATGATAAAGTGCAACACGAAATCTCAACCTAAAGCAGAGTATTAAAATCACGAAAATTCAATAGAGGAAAAACGGGTTCTCGACATTTAGGATCAATGATTAGGGTATTCCTAGGGGTTCCAGACTTATTTATCAACCTATTTACATGACCTGTAAGCAAGGAATCACAAAGTTATCACATTCGCTCTCGCGCAATGGGACCTCTCCTAAAAGACAACCTGACTTGACTCTCGCCCAATGATTGGAAATTCAAGAGGCTTTAAGTATGGACCTTACAAAGCCTAATAACACCCTAGACAATCAATCTCTTGATCTAGGAAGATGCTATCTTAATTTAAGCATGTTCGAGTGATTCCCAAACGCCTCTCGGGGGGGGGGGGGGGGGGGGGGGGGGGGTGGGGGGGGGGGGATTCACCAAGAGATCGAATTTCAATTGATCAGAAAGAAACAAGCATTAAGAACACTTAAATTAAAGAGATCTAAGACTTTAATTAAACATAAACAAATATGGAAATCCCTAAGTTTTCCCCTAATCTCACCCTTTCCTCAAGAACCCTAGACTAACTAACTCAGAATTCATGAAATAAACAATAGACTTAAAATCGAAAATCAATTTCATAAAACTTAAGACTAGAAAAATCGTAAATGCCTTTGTAAACTATGAGACTCGAAAATTGCTAGAAAAAATTGTATATTAAAACTTGAAATTCTAGTACAATTTATAGATCAAAAGTTCTTAAAGAAAAAGGAAAAATACTTAAAGAGAAAAAAGGGAAAAATTCCCATGAAAGAAAAATGGGAAATTCCTTTAAAAAGTGAAAAGGAAATTTCCGTAAGAAAGAAAATAGAAAAAGTCTAAAATAGTTGTTGGGCTTGCACAAATGGGTCTTGATGGGCCTTTTTCGCAGAGAAGCCCAAGAAGTCAATCTTCGTCCGAAATCTTAGTTCTGGCCCAAAAATCCACTCGACCAAGTGTGGTCGAGTGTCATGCTCGAGTGTCATTGGTATATGCCAAATCTTCTAGGTCACATCCTGAACATCAACTTTAGGCCAGCCGATTTTCCATTGGTCTTCTTGTAGTCCGAAATTCTTCATGAAATGCTCCAAAAAGTGCCTAAAAATACCCTTTATGCAATGTGTGCAATGCCCAACACTAAGTATACAAATTATGCCTAAAAGAACCTAAAACTATGATAATAATGCAAGTATGAATGCAAAACATGCTAAATAATGGCCCTAAAATGTGGTAAAATGCAGACACATCACTTTGCTATATCCCATCCGACTCAAGTGGTATTCTCTATGAACCTTGTACCACCTCATTTTAAAGCTTTCCTTGGGAAAATTGAGTTGGATCAGGTACCCAAGACATTTACCGAAGCTAGTCAAAACCCTGCCTGGATGGCGGCGGTCAATGCTGAAGCCGCCGCAATGGATGTCAATAACACATGGGCTGAGGATGAACTCACTCCGGGAAAGAAAGCTGTGTCTTGCAAGTGCGTCTTTACCAATAAGTATAAAAAGATAATGGAGAGATTGTGTGGGTTTGAGTATCACACATTGCGAAAGTAAGAGAGAATGAGCGATTAGAGAGTTTTAAGAGAATATGAAGAAAGCTTCCATTAAATCTCGATAAAAGCTTAAGGATACAATAGTTCAGCTTAAATAGACAGAAAAATCGCAAAGGAGAAGAAGAGAAGAGAGAGAAGAAGTCGCTGGAGGCTGGAGGGGACCACCTGAGGTCGTTGGCGGCTGGAGGGGACCACCTGGTCTTCACGCGCCCAGCCGGGACCACTTCGAAGCTGCACGCGCCCAACGGGCATATTCCCGGGACCACTTTGACCGTTGGGGAAGGACTACCTACCTTATCCATAAACGGTCAAGAGGCACCTCACACCTTCCTTCCCACGTCTTCTTGCCTTGCGCCTTACGTCTTTGGGCCTTGCGTCTCACGGCTTCTCTTTTTCCCGAAGTCGCACCCAACCGAAGTGATGCGCGTCTTCCGATCTTCCTAGAGATAAATGTCACTAGGCCTCTGGGATTTTATTGGTGTGGCCTAGTGAGGATGCTTGGCCAATACTCCCCCTCAAGCTAAGCCGCAATGGAATAGAGACTTAGCTTGGAAACCCCAAAGCATACAGCTCGGTAAAAATCTCATAAAGGAAAACCCATTGGGACAAAACCTTTATGAGGGATAAAGAGCATGTATACTTTGAGGTTAGGAGACATGAGGTCAAGGGCAGTCAAGGCTTACAAGTCCAAGTTTGCCATAAATATGGTTGCAAACCTTGGAGCTTGCTGCCTTGGTGAAGATGTCTGCCAATTGATCTCCACTTGGTGTGTAACACGGAAGGGTCACTCCTTGAACTATGCGTTCCCGAACTTTGTGGCAGTCCACTTTAATACTCTTGGTCTTCTCATGAAAGACTTAATTGTTCGCTATGTGAATCGCTGCTTGATTATCGCAATGCATTATGGTCGGTTCATTGGTGTCATACTCGATATCTTTGAGGATACTCCGGAGCCACACCAACTCATCCGTTAGTTTTCACATTTCTCGGTATTCCGCTTCTGCTGTCGAACAAGCCACCACCTGTTGCTTCTTGGTCTTCCAAGTCACCAAGTTCCCTCCAATGAATGTGCAAAAACCAGTAGTCGACTTCCTATCGTTCCTATCACCTGCCCAATCAGCATCACAATATCCAGATACTGTAGTACTATTATGCTTACCCATCCTAATGCCTTGGCTTGAACTTCCTCTTAGATACCGAAGGATGCGCTCAAGCATCGACCAATGATGCTTCATGGGATTTTGCATGTGCTGGCTGACTTGGTTTACTGCAAAACAGAGGTCGGGACGGGTTATGGTAAGGTAAATAAGTTTACCTACGAGTCGCCTGTACAACATTGGATCCTCATATGGCTCAGCCGCATTCTCCCCCTCTTGATGAGCCTTGTAACCATCATCAATTGGTGTCTTGACAGACTTAGAAGTCTCCATTCCTGTCTCACATAATAGATCAAGAGTGTACTTTCGTTGGGAGAGAAATAAGCCGTCCGAGAAACGACAAGAACCTAAAACTATGATAATAATGCAAGTATGAATGCAAAACATGCTAAATAATGGCCCTAAAATGTGGTAAAATGCAGACACATCAGACCCATACACCCTATCCATCTAACGGTCGCCTCACAGCTTGCTTCCCAAGTCACATTGCCTTGCGCCCTACGTCTTCACGCCTCGCGTCTCACGGCTTCTCTTTTTCCGAAGTCGCGCCCAACCGAAGTGATGCGCGTCTTCCGATCTTTTTAAGGATAAATGTCACTAGGCCTCTGGGATTTTGTTGGTGTGGCCTAGTGAGGATGCTTGGCCAATACTCCCCCTCAAGCTAAGCCGCAATGTAATAGAGACTTAGCTTGGAAACCCCAAAGCATACACCTCGGTAAAAACCTCACAAAGGAAAACCCATTCGGACAAAACCTTTATGAGGGAAAAAGAGCATGTATACTTTGAGGTTAGGAGACATGAGGTCAAGGGCAGTCAAGGCTTACAAGTCCAAGTTTGCCATAAATATGGTTGCAAACTTTGGAGCTTGCTGCCTTGGTGAAGATGTCTGCCAATTGGTCTCCACTTGGTGTGTAACACGGAAGGGTCACTCCCTGAGCTATGCGTTCCCGAACTTTGTGGCAGTCAACTTCAATACTCTTGGTCCTCTCATGAAAGACTGAGTTGTTGGCTATGTGAATCGCTGCTTGATTGTCGCAATGCATTATGGTCGGTTCATTGGTGTCATACCCTAGATCTTTGAGAATACTCCGGAGCCATACCAACTCATCCGTTAGTTTCCTCATTGCTCGGTATTCCGCTTCTGCGGTAGAGCAAGCCACCACCTTTTGCTTCTTGGTCTTCCAAGTCACCAAGTTCCCTCCAATGAATGTGCAAAAACCAGTAGTAGACTTCCTATCGTTCCTATCACCTGCCCAATCAGCATCACAATATCCAGATATTGTAGTACTATTATGCTTACCCATCCAAATGCCTTGGCTGGAACTCCCTCTTAGGTACCGAAGGATGCGCTCAAGCATTGACCAATGATGCTTTGTGGGAGTTTGCATGTGCTGGCTGACTTGGTTCACTGCAAAACAGAGGTCAAGACGAGTTATGGTAAGGTAAATAAGCTTACCGACAAGTCGCCTGTACAGCATTGGATCCTCATATGGCTCAGCCGCATTCTCCCCCTCTCGATGAGCCTTGTAACCATCATCAATCGGCATTTTGACAGACTTAGAAGTCTCCATTCCTATCTCACACAACAAATCTAGAGTGTACTTTCGTTGAGAGAGAAATAAGCCGTCCGAGAAACGACAAATCTCAATCCCTAGAAAGTACGTCAACTCCCCCAAATCTTTGATGTCAAAAACAGAATGAAGATAAGACTTAGTTTGGGAAATACCTTCCTTATCATCGTCGGTGATGATAAGGTCATCCACATAAATGAGCACAACCACAATTCCTTGATTCCGCCGGAAGGTGAAAAACCAAGATCAAGAAGGGTATGGCTCAGTTTATGATACCAAGCTCTTGGAGATTGCTTCAGCCCGTAGATGGCTTTCCTAAGCCGGAGAACCTTTCCTGGATCAAACCTAGACTCAAGTCCCGGCGGTGGAGTCATATACACTTCCTCCTCAAGCTCTCCTTGAAGGAAAGCGTTCTTGACATCCATCTGCCATAAATCCCAAGATAGATTAGTAGCTAAGGAAAGCACAACCCTTACCGTATGAAGCTTGGCAACCGGAGCAAAGGTGTCTGTATAATCCTTCCCGTAGGTTTGAGTGAAGCCTCGTGCAACAAGACGTGCCTTGTAGCGTTCAATCTCTCTATTAGCCTTATACTTAATGGTAAAGACCCATTTGCAAGAGACAACTTTCTTTCCCGGAGGAAGTTCAGCCTCAGCCCATGTGTTATTGACATCCATTGCGGCAGCTTCAGCATTAACCGCCTCCATCCAGGCAGGGTTTTGACTAGCTTCGGTAAACGTCTTGGGTACCTGATCCAACTCAATTTTCCCAAGGAAAGCTTTGAACTGAGATGGTACAAGGTTCATAGAGAATACCGCTTGTGTCAGATGAGTTATAGCAAAGGCATTATAGTATGTCCGCGTTTCTATCCATCGTGAGGGATCCTTACGCACCCTCGTACTACGACAAAGTGGTTGAACGGGCTGAGAATCACGACCCGGAACAGACCCATCATCATGGAAGCCAGACGTCTCGGAAGTCACAGGCCGATCGGTATACGCGGTCGGGTAAGAATCCTCGGCCGGATTGACAGTCAGAACTGGAGGAGACGGTGGGGAGGGTGCGTCTGGAACACTGGCGGAAGGATCATGATTCGAGTCGGGAACAGCGGCATGTGTATGCGTCTCGGTATCGGAAGGCAAGGGGCGGTGCGGATACTGTTAGCACGAAGGACGCGTCCCAGCGGGTGCAGCATCCGTTTCCCGAGAGAGACCTAAATGTTGGAGGAGAAGCCGCAAGCTGGCGGCTCGGTCCAGATTTGGCTCGGACAAGTCCTGAAGGTCATCCCACGTAGTAGCATCATACAATCCTCTATCTTCCAAGAATTTGACATCACAAGACACATACACTCTTCTTGACTCCGGGTCATAACACTTATAGCCTTTTTGTGTCGGAGAATAGCCAATAAACATACACCGTTTACTTTTGACTTCAAGCTTGTTGCGAAGATCTCCGGGAACTAAGACAAAACAAAGACACCCAAATACACGTAAGTGATCTAAATGTGGTTCAGTTTTGTTAAGTACCTTAAATGGAGACACATCCCGAAGAATCTTGGTAGGGGTTCGATTAATCAAATAGCATGCTGTCATGACAGCATCTCCCCAAAAATGTTTTGGAACGTGCATATGAAACATAATTGCTCGGGTTATTTCCATTAGAGGCCGATTTTTACGTTCGGCCACACCATTTTGTTGCAGATTATAAGGGCAACTTGTTTGGTGAAGAATTCCTTGTTTGGCAAGGTGTTCTTGGAACACACGACTCATATATTCACCACCATTATCAGTTCGTAATACCTTCAATTTAGCATTAAAGTGATTAGTGATGTAAGCTTCAAAATTTTTAAATGCATCAAACACTTTATCCTTTGATGGCATCAAGGTGATCCATGTGTATTTTGACTTCTCATCAATAAATGTCACAAAGTATCTATGTCTATCCCTAGATATGCACGGTGAAGTCCATACATCAGAATGAACAAGATCAAAGCAATTATCATAAATGGTCGATGATAAGGGATAAACCGTTTTGCAATGTTTTCCTAATATGCAAGCTTCACAATCACTAAAATTGTCAAAGGATAATTGAGGTAACATAAGGTTCAAAGCACGAAAATGAGGGTGGCCAGCCCTTGCATGCCAAACAGAGGGTTTCAAGCCAATAGCCGAATTCGAAAAACCAACATTAGTGTTATAAAACTTAGAAAACATCTTAGAATCTTCAAGGATGTACAATCCGTCTTGGATTCTGCCTTCTCCGATCATGCTCCCAGTCTTAATATCCTGAAACTTAACACTATTAGGACCAAAGATAACATAACAATTTAGATCATTTACCACTTTCCTAACCGATAACAAGTTTGAGGAGAAACCGGGCATAAAGAAAGCTTTCATTTTCTTGTTAAGTAAACCTAAATTTCATACACCACTAACCGATACCTTAGCTCCATTAACAATTACCACACTCCCTAAAGCTGGTTCAATATCACTAATTAGCCCCCTATCACTAATCATGTGGTGAGAGGCTCCCGAGTCAATGATAATCGGCTTAAATAAAGAATGTGAGAAGAGACAAATACCAGAATCCCTTAGAGACTTAAGGGATTGAATGAGAGCTTCCAAGTCTGCCTTCTTAATCACCTCTCTTTGGAAAGAAGATGATGCAGCAATTCCTTGTTCTTGCTTTCCAGCCGAAGAGGATGAACCCGAAGAGAAAGGAGCTAGAGACAATTGATTTGGTTCATCCGACTTCTCTTGAGTGAGGTTAGCCCTTGCTTCTTTAAACTTGGCTGGCTTAAATTTGAGCAGCGGATAGATTGGAGTGTGAGGAACGTGGTGATGAGTTTTGAGCGGAATTGATCGAGGGGTTTTTGAGATACGATGGCAAACTCGTTGAGAAACAATAGAACTGATGAATTGTTGTGGCGGAATGGATTGGAATAAGATGAGGACGTGATGGAAACTTGTAGGTGACGAAGATGAAGTGATTGAATGGATAGATTTCTGTGATTAGATGAATTAATGAAGAATCTCTTGGCTCACAACGTGATGGGAGATTCAGGCTCTAGGATGTCCAGAACTGTGGCTTGAGAGCATGAAAACTTTAAAGAAGTCTTTTTGTCAAAATAATACTCTGAGAAATTTACAGCAAGTTCTGGGGTTTAAATACAACCCTAAAACAGAACAGAATTTAGTTTTTACACCAAAAAACAACATGTAGTTTGAAACTTAAATAAAACAACGAAGCGTTTTAAATAAAACCAACGAGGCGTCCCCTAATGGTGCACCTCAAAATCTACTAAGTACAAAAGCAGATTGGTTTGTACATTATTCTCCTAATGGTAAGACTCCTAAGTAACTCGCCGTAGTGATTCCATCTGCCTCATTAAAAACCATGAGAGAAAACCCAATTGGGACAAAACTCTCTATGGGAAAAAGAGTACAAACTTCCTCACCTAAGTTACCTAGTTATCATTACCAGGAGAAGTGCAGCTGCTAGCTCGTCAACTACTTCGGCAATGAGGGAATGAGTTCCTTGGCCATCTCCTTAGCTCTGGAACGTGTAATCCGACCCTCTACTTCAGGATCTGCAGCTGTTGTGTCATCCACGATCATATCATCCTCTCCCTCTTGAAAAGGATTTGTCCTCAAATCTCGGAGATCGATCTTGTAAGCATTGTTGTTGATCCTCTGGATGACTTCAAATGGACCATCAACTCGTGGCAGTAGCTTGCTCTTCCTCTCTTCTGGAAATCAGTCTTTCCTGAGATGAATCCAGACCAAATCTCCTTCTTCAAATATCAGCTCCTTTTTTCCTTTGTTGGCGTGCTTCTTGTACTGCTCTGTCTTCTTCTCTATGTTCTCCTTGGCTTTGGCATGAATTCTCCTAACTTGTTCAGCCTTTGCTTTTCCATCTGCACTACATTTCCCACTCAAAGGCAAAGAAATCAAGTCTAGAGGGGATTGTGGGTTAAAACCGTAAACAATCTCAAAGGGAGAAAAGAGAGTGGCAGAATGCTTAGCATGATTGTAAGCAAACTCTACATGTGGTAGACACTCTTCCCATGACTTGATGTTGCTCTTCACCAACGTCTTTAGAAGTGTTGACAACGTTCTGTTCACTACTTCTGTCTGTCCATCAGTCTGCCAGAAATGCACTAAGAATTTGGTGTCTCGATCTGAAACTATCACTTGAGGCATTCCATGCAATCTCACAACTTCCCTAAAAAACAGATTAGCTACACAAACAGCATCATCCGTCTTGTGGCTAGCTATAAAGTGAGCCATCTTGCTAAACCTGTCAACAACCCCAAAAATAGAATCTCTACCATTTCTGGTTCGAGGTAACCCAAGTACAAAGTCAATAGATAAATGAGTTCAGGGCTGCGAAGGAATAGGAAGAGGTGTGTATAAACCGTGTGGATGTACCTTACTCTTAGCCATTTTACACGTTTCACACCTAGAACAAACCTGATCGACATCTGTCTTCATGTTTGGCCAATAGAAGTGATCCTGCAGTCCAAGTAGAGTCTTTGTAACTCCAAAATGCCCTGCTAATCCACCTCCATGCGCCTCTCTAACTAGCAGCTCTCTGATTGATCCTCTTGGTATACACAAGCGATTATTGTAGAAGAAATAACCATCCTGTTTAAAGAATTCATCAACAACAAACTTATGGCATTTGCCATAACTCTCAGCAAAGTCATTGTCAGTCTCATACAAGTCTTTAACATGCTCAAAAATAGCCAACTTAGAAGTTAAAGTAGAGACTAAAATGTACCTTCTTGATAATGCATCTGCAACTACATTATCCTTACCTTTCTTGTACTTAACTATGTATGGAAACGTCTCTATGAACTCCATCCATCTGGCGTGTCTCTTGTTGAGCTTTTGTTGTCCCTTTAAGTGCTTCAACGACTCATGATCTGTATGAATGACGAATTCTTTTGGCCACAAGTAATGCTGCCAGGTGTGAAGTGCTCTAACTAATGCATACAGCTCCTTGTCATAAGTTGGGTAGTTGATTGCAGCTCCTCCTAGCTTCTGAAGCTCACGAATTGAAGGCAGTCCCGGTGGTATCTCCTCATGAAAAACGTCCTGATACTCCTCAATAATCTGAATCATCTCATGTGGAAGCTCCTCTGATGGTTTAGTACACGCCAATGTCTCCTTGTACACAAACACAAAAAGTAGTCATTTCTGGATCAAACAGCTTGTTGAACTCGCTGTGACTGATGTACAAGCTGTTAGACACTTTCTCCTTATCCTTGCGATTCATATGCAGCTGATCCTTGTAAATTTCCCGGGGTGTGAGGGGTAGAAGAGTTATCTTGCGTCCCTTAAACTCAAAAATCTGCTTGTTGGCGTAGCCATCATGAATAACTCGCCTGTCATACTGCCACGGCCTCCCCAACAAAACGTGACTACTCTTCATAGGAACCACATCACACAGCAACTCATCTTCATACTTCCCAATTGCCAACTTGATGAGTACTTGCTGAGAAACGGTTATAGCCTCCTTGTTGTCTAACCACTGCAGCTGATACGGTCTTGGATGTGAAGTAGTCTTAAGATTAAGCTTCTTCACCATCTCATCACTGGCGGCATTTGTGCAGCTGCCTCCATTAACAATCAAGGTGCAAACCTTATCCTGAACCACACATCTGGTGTGGAAGAGATTCTCACGCTGTCCCATATCGTCTGGATGAATCTGAACACTCAAAGTTCTGTGTACTACTAACATCTCTCCAACTGCTGCTGGTTCTTCTTCTTCCTCTACATCAATTTCCGTTTCGCTTTTTGAACTATCTTGAGGTACATGATAAACAGGTTTTTGCGGTGTTTTCTCAAATATCAAACTGTCTATTTAATCAATTGTAGTACAGTATGGTGTCAATCCAATGAGAGAGTAACTAGCAATCAAGATATAATCTACTTATTCTAATCTAAGCCAAATTCGGTTTTAGCGAGTGGTTATCAATCCTAGGTGACGACGAAATCTTAAAACAAAATGCTAAAAATAAAACAAAGTATTAGAATGTAAAAACAGAGCATTAAAAGTAAAGCAATAGTGAAACTAATGATAAAGTGCAACACGAAATCTCAACCTAAAGCAGAGTATTAAAATCACGAAAATTCAATAGAGGAAAAACGGGTTCTCGAGGTTTAGGATGAATGATTAGGGTATTCCTAGGGTTTCCAGACTTATCTATCAACCTATTTAGATGACCTCTAAGCAAGGAATCACAAAGTAATCACATTCGCTCTCGCGCAATGGGACCTCTCCTAAAAGACAACCTGACTTGACTCTCGCCCAACGATTGGAAATTCAAGAGGCCTTAAGTATGGACCTTACAAAGCCTAATAACACCCTAGACAATCAATCTCTTGAGCTAGGAAGATGCTATCTTAATTTAAGCATGTTCAAGTGATTCCCAAAACGCCTCTCGGGGGGAATTCACCAAGAGATCGAATTTCAATTGATCAGAAAGAAACAAGCATTAAGAACACTTAAATTAAAGAGATCTAAGACTTTAATTAAACATAAACAAATCTGGAAATCCCTAAGTTTTCCCCTAATCTCACCCTTTCCTCAAGAACCCTAGACTAACTTACTCAGAATTCATGAAATAAACAATAGACTTAAAATCAAAAATCAATTGCATAAAACTTAGGACTAGAAAAATCGTAACTGCCTTTGTAAACTATGAGACTCGAAAATTGCTAGAAAAGATTGTATATTGAAAGTAGAAATTCTAGTACAATTTATAGATCAAAAGATCTTAAAGAAAAAGGAAAAATACTTAAAGAGAAAAAGGGAAAAATTCCCTAGAAAGAGAAATGGTAATATCCTTTTAAATGTTAAAAAGGAAATTTCCTTAAGAAAGAAAAATAGAAAAAGAACTAAAAGATAATTGGGCTTGCACAAAGGGGTCTTGATGGGCCTTTTTCGCAGAGAAGCCCAAATATTCAATCTTCGTCCAAAGTCTTAGTTCTGGCCCGTAAAGTCACTCGACCAAGTGATGGTCGAGTGTCATGCTCGAGTGTCAGAGACTCGAGTGCCAAATCTTCTAGTTTGCATCCTGAACTTCAACCTTAGGCTAGACGATTCCTCATTGGTCTTCTTGTATTCCGAAATACTCCGTGATAAGCTCCAAAAAGTACCTAAAAATCCCTTTTATGCAATGTAGGCAATGCCCAACACTAATAATGCAGATTATGCTAAAAAGAACCTAAAACAATGAAAAAAATGCAAGTATGAATGCAAAACATGCTAAATAATGGTCCTAAAATGTGGTAAATGCAGACACATCAACTCCCCCAAACTTAGTCTTTGCTTGCCCTCAAGCAAATATGCATCGAACTAAGAAGGAAGAGAAGTTGCTGACAATGGGAACATCTTACTTAAACAAATGACTTGCCAAACTGAAGAACCGTAATCCACAAGTGAAACCTTATTCTTTTGTAAGAACCACAATTTACTTTCATCAAGGCTTAGCATCAAGACCAAATATTCCCTAACACTTAGTTGGACTCTTAAGAAACTCAGATTCGAAACCTATTTCTTTCAAGTGCAGTCCGCAAGAGGGGCTATTGATCAAAGACCTTGGGATTCAACTTCCTTAAATTCAGCTAGTCACTAAATGGTTTAAGCATTTTCGATCACTTCTCAAATCCTTACTCGTTTTTATTGGCTTTAGCTTTATCAATGAAGCACGAAAAAGTACGGGTTTACGCACAGTCCCGGTTCACCTTAGGCATCGATGTATTAGCTTTATCAATGAGACGCGAAAAAGTACGGGTTTACGCACAGTCCCGGTTCATTTTAGGCGATATCGAAATGGTTTTATTGATGAACACAAGAAGGTACGGGTTTACGCACAATCCCCGTTCATCTTAGACCATATATTTGAGCCGAGTTTGAGAAGGATGATTCTATATTCACCTTATGCTTTTCTTTTTTACTTAGCTAGCTGAACCTAAGGAAGGATCTTATGCAATGTATCTCAAGCCCCTAATTTGGAAAATACAATTCGATTATGAGGTAACAAATCAGGTTCTTTTCGAGACACAATCTAAGTATCGGTTTCAAAGGTCAATGATCTACCAATCAGTGTTCAAGAGGGAAAAAAACGCGAGTCTAAGAGTTCACTATGGTTACTAGCCAATCAACCTAGCAAGTATACCTATCTAGCAAGATGATTCCCGAAACTCTAGACTCAATCCTATATGAATGCAATGCAGCTACATGAACACTCTGTTTTTGACTTATGCATTTTCGATTTTTTTCAAATTTTTTTGGTTTTTCTATGCCTTAGATGTGATGCAAATGATCAAATGCAAGAATAAAAACTAAGAACCACAGAAAACAAAGTCAAATATCCTCTAGAACCCTCTCCCAAACTTAAATCACACAGTCCCTTGTGTGTATAAAAGTACGAAAGAGGATCCTAGACCAGCAAGTCAAGTGAAAAATATGCAAAAGCAAGCCAAGTAAAGAAATGTAAAAGCAAGTCAATTGAAAAATATGCAATGGTATTTACAATGAAAGGAAGGGGTTTTTGTACCTCTTAATGATTCCAGTAGTCGGCTGCCACATTCCGCATGAGTTCCATGTAGTGGTCATTATGCCTCTGACGCTCGAGCTCAGCTTGCTCGAGCGTTTCCGTCGAGTGTTCGAGCGGTTGGTGCTCGAGCGGTTGGCTTGAGCTTGCTCCAGCTGCATCGAATGATTTTCTATATGAGAAGGCTGCGGGGTTTCCTGAGGAGTATCTAGCTGGTGCGGGTTGGTGCTGCCTCTCACGATCTGTGGATATGGAGGCTCTTCTTGGGCGAATAGTTGGTGGTGGTGATGGTGGTCCGCTGTTCCTTTCTAGAGCTGCTACTCTCCTACTTAGATCATCTTTTTCCTGCCTTTTAGCTTCGTCGCTAGCAGTCAGCTTCTTCACCTTCTTCATCAACCATTTGCTCATTTTCTGCAACAAGCTTATGTGCTTGTGTGCTTCTCGAATTGGTTCTCCTTGACGAGGTGGCATCGTGTATTCTTCAAAACAATACACCACAGGATCCACTTCATCGCTGTTTGTTGGAGATGAACTCTGCTGAGGGCCATTTGGGTCGTACAAGGCTTCTAGAGGCGGATTAAAATCCGTGTTTTGCCCCATCCTTATCGATGTGTACTCCCTGTTTGGCAAGAGTAGAAAAGCATTTGGTCTAAGTAAATGATGGAAAATACATTTATCCTAGATTAATTGTTCCTAGATTACATTTATCCTAGATTTTTGCCCCATCCTTATCGATCTAAGTACAAAAAGCATTTCTCCTAGATTAATTGTTCCAATAGTAAAACGTGAGAAAAATGTATTTGCGAGAATTGTTCGAAAATACCTCAAGGCCGGGTTTCAGATCAGTGATGCCTTAGATCGGGAGGACGAGAATCTGCTCCTTGTTGATGCAATCGACCGCCACACATCATCCAACTCTGCTCTATCGAAATCCGGTCCATAAGTTTCGGACTCGGCTTTTGGGAACTCGAAGAGGTCCCTAAGTGCTTTGAAAGTCATTCGATAGTCCCTTCCTCTAATTGCAAAGAAGATGTAACCGCCACCTTGTTTTTCTTGGAGACTCTCATTTTCTGCATCGTATAAAACGATCTGAACCGTTGCCAAAAACTGGAGAGTCTCTTCCTTGTATGCTCTCTGCGGATACTGCACAAATGTGGACAGCCCACAATTTTGCAAGATGAGATCTACATCTCTGGTTATCCCCATTGGGGTCAGCGCCTCCTTGCATGGATAGCAGGTTCCTAGAAAATCCATCCTCCGCAGATCGTTTAGTGCTCTTGCCGAGTTATGCCTCTCCTTCATCTCCTTCTCTCTTTTTCCGGCAAGGGTTATTTCCCTTGCTTCTTCCGCCTCTCTTTCGCCATACCCATCTTCACGAAGTGTTTCAGTAGCAAGGTCTGGGTCCACCTCGTCTTCATCTATGTATTCTCCTCTTTCTCCCGACACATTTTCAGATTGCACTTCCAACCTTCTCTTCTCCTTTCTGCCGGGTTTGCTTGCGGCCCTAGAAGACTCTCCTTGGGAAGGATTGCTTCTTGACCGAGCATTATTCTTGGCTCTAAGGCGGAGGAGGTTGGCTTTGCTGGATTTGCCGTCTGTCATGGTGAAAGTTGGTCGGAAAAAGAGCAAACGTTCTGACACTCGAACTGGACACTCGAGTTGAGGTGATCGAGTGTAGTAGATGAACAGAAAGAGAGATGATTTACTTCTGTAAAAGAGAGAACAACTAGAGAGAAATGTTAGAGAGAGAGTGTATTTCGTGTGAATGAAACGAGAGAGGCCCCTCCTCCTTTTATAGAGGAGAAAAAAAACAAAGGGGGAGCCTTTTCAAATTCAAAATTTGAACTTGGATTAAATGAAATCTTTTTGAATTAAATGGAAAAGATATTGCATTAAAGAAAGATTTAACCCATTTTTCGGAGTAAATGTCTCCCCTTTCTCATCTTTTGGCAGTTATAGGCTTTGGAGGCATGTGAATAGGCATGAAGGCGGGACGCTCGAGCCTGACACTCGAGCAGGTTTGGTCGAGTGTCAGTCTGCCAAAAGCTAGCTGATGCTCGAGTGGGACACTCGACCAGGCGTGGTCGAGTGTTGTCCCATCTTGTCGGTTCTGACCCCACTTGTCCCATATGGGCCCCACTTTCCTGTAAAAGAGACCCAAAAAACCTTCCAAGTGCATGTAAGTCGAAATAGATGCAAGTAAAAATGAAAAATAGCAAATTTGTAAGGAAAATATGCGAAAAAGAAAAAATTGAATGTATATACAGTGGATACCTTTGGGATTGCCTCCCAACTGCGCTTGTTTATAGTCTCAAGCTCGACTTCCTCCTATTTATTGGAGAGAAGGTGGTTCATCGAGCAGAACCGAAGTTCCCTCGGGAATCGTGTTGTTTGCCAAGTAAGGCTTCACTCTATGACCGTTCACAGTGAATCCTTCTCCATTGCTATTGGCTAAAGTGACTGCTCCATAAGGTAAAACTTGCAGTACTTTGAACGGACCAGACCACTTTGATCGCAATTTTCCGGGGAATAGCTTGAGTCTTGAGTTAAAGAGAAGCACTTGATTACCAACTTTGATTGTTTTCCGCTGGATCTTTTTGTCGTGAGCTGCTTTTGTTCGATCCTTGTATGCTTTTGAGCTGTCATATGCTTCGAGTCTGATATCTTCAAGCTCATGTAGGTCCATCGGCCTCTTTTCTTGTGCTGTCTTGATATCGAAATTCTAGAGTTTGGTTGCCCAAATTGATTTGTACTCTATCTCAACTGGTAAATGGCAGGATTTTCCATAGAGCAATTGAAAAGGTGTGCGGCCAATAGGTGTTTTGAAAGTAGTCCTATAGGCCCAAAGAGTATCATTTAATTTGGCGGCCCAATCACGTTTTGACAGCCCAACTATCTTCATCAAAATCGATTTGATCTCTCTATTAGAGACTTCAACTTGTCCGCTGGTTTGAGGATGATAAGGAGTTGCTACTTTGTGTTTAACCCCATGTTTCCTAAGCAAATTCTCGAAAACCTTGTTGATAAAGTGGGATCCTCCATCGCTGATCACAACTCTTGGCACACCAAATCTGGGAAATATAATGTGTTTTAAGAGCTTAAGTACCACCTTCGCATCGTTTGTAGGAGCAGCAATAGCTTGTACCCATTTAGAGACATAATCCACAGCAACCAGAATGTAGCTGTTCCCTAAAGAAGGAGGCTTAAATGGTCCCATGAAATCGATTCCCCAACAGTCAAACACTTATATCTCCAAGATCGGACTCTGCGGCATCTCATTCCTCTTGCTTATACTGCCCATTCTCTGACAGCAATCACATCTGGATATGAACTCTTGGCAGTCTTTGAAAATTGATGGCCACCATAACCCGGATTGAAGGATTTTCTGTGCTGTTTTGAATGCAGCAAAGTGTCCTCCATAAGTAGATCCATGACAGTGTTCTAAAATTCCATTGACTTCCTCTTCTGATACACATCTTCTGAACAGTCCATCAGATCCTTGCTTGTAGAGATAAGGTTCATCCCAAAAATACTGCCTTACATCCCAGAAGAATTTTTTCCTTTGATGATAATTCAAGGTTTTAGGCAGTTCTCCTCCGACCAAATAGTTTACCAAGTCGGCATACCATGGTAAGCATGTTCCCACAAACTTCGATCCGATCGAAAAACGTCTTCTTTGTCTGTGGGTTTGACACTCGAGCAGGTGGTGCTCGAGTGTCATGGTCGAGTGTTCGGTGGAAAAACTCAATAGTTGCTCTTCAGGCATATAATCATTCATTGGAAGGGTTTCTTCAACCTGTATCCTTGATAAGTGATCAGCAACACCGTTTTCAATCCCTGGTTTATCAACTATCTCCATGTCGAATTCTTGCAGCAACAAAATCCATCTAAGCAGTCTAGGCTTAGCATCCTTCTTTTTCATCAAGTATCTTAGAGCTGCATGATCAGTATGCACA
Organism: Lepidium sativum; assembly: GCA_023374145.1. Classification (NCBI taxonomy): domain Eukaryota; kingdom Viridiplantae; phylum Streptophyta; class Magnoliopsida; order Brassicales; family Brassicaceae; genus Lepidium; species Lepidium sativum. The sequence continues at coordinate 27,912 of JAKUCM010001345.1, read as the reverse complement.
ATAACTTTTGATCCAACCAGATAGGACCGGAATTTCTCAAAGGCGAACACAACTGCAAGCAATTCCTTCTCTGTGGTGGCGTATTTCACCTGGGCTTCGTCTAGTGTTCTACTAGCATAGTAGATCACATTCAGTTTCCTATCTATCTTCTGTCCCAGAACTGCTCCAACAGCATAGTCACTAGCATCACACATTATCTCAAAAGGGAGATTCCAATCAGGTGCTTGGACTATTGGTGCTGTTATCAAGGCGTCTTTAAGTTTGAGAAAAGCCTTGAGGCATTCCTTGTCAAAGACGAAATCCGCCTCCTTGCAAAGGAGACGAGTCAAAGGCCTAGCAGTCTTCGAAAAGTCTTTGATGAATCGCCTATAGAATCCTGCATGTCCAAAGAAACTCCTAATGTCTTTGACAGTTTTCGGCGGCTGCAACTGAACCATAACCTCTATCTTAGCTTTGTCGACTTCAATGCCCTTCTCTGAAATCTTATGACCTAGAACGATCCCTTCTTTCACCATAAAGTGGCATTTCTCCCAATTAAGCACTAAATCCGTCTCAACGCACCTAGATAGAACCCTGCACAAGTTTGACAAACAAGAGGAGAAGGAAGAACCATAGACAGAGAAATCGTCCATGAAAACTTCGACCATCTCCTCAATCAGATCTGAAAATATAGAAGTCATGCAACGTTGAAAAGTAGCAGGTACATTACAAAGACCAAATGGCATTCTCCTATATGCAAATGTACCATAAGGGCAAGTAAAGGTTGTTTTTTCCTGATCATTTGGATGTATAGGGATTTTGAAAAATCCACTATATCCATCAAGGAAACAATAATATGAATGATTAGCCAACCTTTCTAGCATTTGGTCGATGAATGGCAAAGGATAATGATCTTTTCTAGATGCAGAATTCAATTTTCTAGATGCAGAATTCAATTTCCTAAAATCAAATCATCATTTTCATTTCTAATGACAGTGACCCCTCCCTTTTTAGGCACACAATGCACAGGAGACACCCATTTACTATCAGAAATAGGGTAAATTATATCAGCATCTAACAGTTTTAAAATTTCCTTTTTAACGACCTCCTTTAAATTCGGATTCAATCTCCTTTGAGGTTCCCTACTAGAATAAGATTCATTTCCAAGGTGAATTCTATGTGTGCATAAATCGGGAGAGATCCCTCTAATGTCCGACAGTGAGTATCCTAAAGCTTTTCTAAACCGTCTTAATTCAGAAAGCAACATGTCTAACTCATCATCACTCAATGCATTGTTTACTATCACTGGATAAGTAGAATTAGATCCAAGAAATGCGTACCTGAGCCGGGAGGGGAGTGGTTTGAGTTCCACTTTCGGTGATTTGAGCTCCGACCAGTCATCATCGATCTGACACTCGACCTTAGTGTGGTCGAGTGTTGATTTCCAGAGGTAAAATCGGGATGCTCGAGCTCCGTTTGCTCGAGTGTTGAGGTCGAGTGTAAGGTTTCGAACTGTTTTCACTTTTCAGTGATTTGCAAGAGTCCAACAAGCCTTTGTAGACCTCAGTTTCTTCGTATATGTATCCATCACAACCGTCTTTTATCAAAGCAGTACCAAGGTGGTCTTTCTCCATCAATTCTCCAAACAGGTCCTTTGAAAGATCATCTATTTCTTGCACCACGAACAGCTGACCCTCAATGGTCGGTTTTTTCATTATGTCGCTGATGCTGAAAGTCATCTTGAAATCTTTCCCAAGGTTGAGTTCGATTTCTCCTTTTGGCACATTGATCACAGCTCCTGCAGTGGCTAAGAAGGGCCTTCCAAACAGCAAGGGGTCCTTTGGTTCTTCTCCCATATCTAGAACAACGAAATCTGTGGGGATTTCTACTCCTCCAATCCGAACTGGTAAGTCTTCTAGAATTCCATGTGGAATCCTAACCAATCTGTCAGCTAGTACCAAGGATATCTTACAAGACTTGTATTTATCGAACCCTAATCTTTTGGCGACTGTTAGAGGCATTAGGCTGATTGATGCCCCTAAATCACACAAGCAACTCCTGAATGTGAGAGGTCCAAGCGAGCATGGAATTGTGAATGTTCCTGGATCATCAAGCTTCTTAGGCACAACCTTTCTTTGTATGATAGCGCTGACCTCATGACTTAGCACATCCATCCCTTCGACTTCTTGTGTTCTGTCTTTGACTGCGTCTTTTAAAAACTTTTGATAAAGGGGCATTAGGATAAAGGCGTCTTTTCGTGCTGATTTATGTCTGTTCATCGACCAAATCATCCTCCCCTTCTGGAAGGACACTGTCCTCAGTGTTCTCTGTCGGTTCAGCACGAATTAGCAATTCACGGCAACTACGGAGTGTAATGGCGTTGGCGTGATACTCCTTAGGGTTTTGAACAGCTTTTCCAGGTAGCTATCCGGTTTGTTTGTTTGTTGATGAAGATCCTTGTTGATTCTCCACATATTTGAGACGAGCATTGAGGGTCTCAAATTTGCAGTTGAGTTCATTATGTGAAGCATCGATCTTAGCATGTACTTCAGCAAATTTCCGTGTTAATTCGGAAGCGCTGGCTGTCTGTCCCTTTAGTATCTGCTGCAAGATGTCCATCACTTCAGGTGTTTGTTGTGGTGGTTGGGTGTTGTATCCAGGAGGTGGTTGGTGGTGTGTTTGCTGGTACTGTTGTTTGGGTATGAATGGTTTTGGTTGTGGTTGCGGATGTGGTTTGGGTGGGTACACCTGGTCGTTTGGATTCGCTACATTTGTGTTTCTGTAGGAGAGGTTGGGGTTGGGTTTGTAGCTGTTGAATTGTCTGAAATTGTTGCTTTGGTTTTGTACGAAATTGACCTCTTCAACTTCGTCATCGTCTTCTTCAACCCGTTCTGTTTCACCGACATGGTGTACTTGCTTATGGTGAGCTGAAAGTAGCTTGTCCAGTTTGTCTTGTATGGCTTTGAGCTCCTTTCTACTAACCATATCTGAATCTGTTACGCTTCTAGGAGTTCGATCATAGTCTTCACTGTATTGGCCGTCTGCTTGAGCTAAATTCTCCACTAATTCCCATCCATCATCGACATCTTTATTCAGAAAATTCTCATTGCTGGCTGTGTCTAGCAACATACGTATCTTTGGTATCACGCCTCTATAGAGAGTACTGAGAAGGGACTCAGTAGTGAAACCATGATGAGGACATTGTGATTGGTACATCTTGAATCGTTCCCAAGCCTCAGAGAATGTTTCGGAATGGTTTTGCTTAATACCAGAGATAGAATTGGGAAGTTTCGCAGTTCTGGAGTTGGAAAAGAATTTGCCTAGAAACGCTTCCTTGCAGGCATCCCAAGATGTGATAGACCCTTGTGGCAAGTGTTTTTCCCATAGATGTGCTTTGTCTCCAAGAGAGAAAGGAAACAATCGCAATTTCAGAGCATCCTCACTAACCCCGTTTATTTTTGTCAGACTGGTTAGTCTTTCAAATTCATCAAGATGATCTAGTGGGTCCTCAGAAGGTAAACCATGAAATTTACTGTTCTGAACCATGGAGATCATTCCACTCTTAATCTTAAAGTTATTGTTGGCGATGGCTGGTGGGACAATTCCATGGCGTTGAGTGTGGATACTGGGAGCATCACCGGCGCCAATGTGTCTAACTCTCCTAGGACGAGTTCCTAGTTCAGTAGCTTGTACTTGTTCTTCCATGTTCACCTGATCCGTGTATTCTTCGTTCAATTTGTTCCGTTGTTCTCGCAAGTATTCACGAGGCAAACGGTCTATTCTGTCAGAGTATGGAATGAGGTCTTCACTTCCACGGGATCTGGTATTCATGCAAGTGATTTGTGTGGTCAGAAATAACACTCGAGCGGCTGGTGCTCGAGTGTAGTGATCGAGTGTTTCTTGGCTCTGCTAGAGCTCTCTGGATACAGAAGAAAGATCAACGAGCTCGGGTTGTGTTGGTCGAGCTTGTTGATCGAGTGTACCTGAAAGCAAACAAAAAACTAGAAATGATTTTAGAATAATAGTATAGTAAAACTTAGTCTCAGAAAAGTGATTTTCTTAATTGTAGCTAACTAATCCCAGCCGGCAATGGCGCCAATTTGATAAACATGTTTTTGCGGTGTTTTCTCAAATACCAAACTGTCTATTTAATCAATTGTAGTACAGTATGGTGTCAATCCAATGGGAGAGTAACTAGCAATCAAGATATAATATACTTATTCTAATCTAAGCCAAATTCGGTTTTAGCGAGTGGTTATCTATCCTAGGTGACAACAAAATCTTAAAACAAAATGCTAAAAATGAAAAAAACGTATTAGAATGTAAAAACAGAGCATTAAAAGTAAAGCAATAGTGAAACTAATAATAAAGTGCAACACGAAATCTCAACCTAAAAAATCACGAAAATTCAATAGAGGTTTAGGATCAATGATTAGGGTATTCCTAGGGTTTCCATACCTATCTATCAACCTATTTAGATGACCTCTAAGCAAGGAATCACAAAGTAATCACATTCGCTCTCGCGCAATGGGACCTCTCCTAAAAGACAACCTGACTTGACTCTCGCCCAACGATTGGAAATTCAAGAGGCCTTAAGTATGGACCTTACAAAGCCTAATAACACCCTAGACAATCAATCTCTTGAGCTAGGAAGATACTATCTTAATTTAAGCATGTTCAAGTGATTCCCCAAACGCCTCTCGGGGGGGATTCACCAAGAGATCGAATTTCAATTGATCAGAAAGAAACAAGCATTAAGAACACTTAAATTAAAGAGATCTAAGACTTTAATTAAACATAAACAAATCTGGAAATCCATAAGTTTTCCCCTAATCTCACCATTTCCTCAAGAACCCTAGACTAACTTACTCAGAATTCATGAAATAAACAATAGACTTAAAATCGAAAATCAATTGCATAAAACTTAAGACTAGAAAAATCGTAAATGCCTTTGTAAACTATGAGACTCAAAAATTGCTAGAAAAGATTGTATATTGAAAGTAGAAATTCTAGTACAATTTATAGATCAAAAGATCTTAAAGAAAAAGGAAAAATACTTAAAGAGAAAAAGGGAAAAATTCCCTAGAAAGAAAAATGGGAAATTCCTTTTAAAAGTTAAAAAGGAAATTTCCTTAAGAAAGAAAAATAGAAAAAGAACTAAAAGATAATTGGGCTTGCACAAAGGGGTCTTGATGGACCTTTTTCGCAGAGAAGCCCAAAGAGTCAATCTTCGTCCAAAGTCTTAGTTCTGGCCCGTAAAGTCACTCGATCAAGTGATGGTCGAGTGTCATGCTCGAGTGTCAGAGACTCGAGTGCCAAATCTTCTAGTTTGCATCCTGAACTTCAACCTTAGGCTAGACGATTCCTCATTGGTCTTCTTGTATTCCGAAATACTCCGTGATAAGCTCCAAAAAGTACCTAAAAATCCCTTTTATGCAATGTAGGCAATGCCCAACACTAATAATGCAGATTATGCTAAAAAGAACCTAAAACAATGAAAACAATGCAAGTATGAATGCAAAACATGCTAAATAATGGTCCTAAAATGTGGTAAAATGCAGATACATCAGTACAATCTCTCCTCCTTCTTTCAGCAGAAACATTTTCTTGTTAGGACAATCCCTGGAGTAATGTCCCATTCCTTGACATTTAAAGCATCTGATGCTGCTAGTAAAAGATCCACTTCTGGGTTTAAACTCTGTTTTGACCTCTTCTGTCACTACAGAGACTGCGGGTCTGTTATCTTTGATTGGAGCTGATTTGGTGAATTCTCTTGGCTTAGGGATACTAGAAGTGAAAGTAGACCTGCCAATTCTCCTCTTAAGTTGTGCTTCTATCAACTCAGCTTTGTGCACCATTTCCTGCACATCTTCATAATTCTGCAGCTCTACCCTATCTTGCAACTCTCTGTTCAATCCCCCAAGAAAACGAGACATCACCATATCATCACTTTCCCTCAAATCAGCTCTAATCATAAGTGTCTCCAACTCTTGATAGTAATCACGAACTGATCTGGTGCCTTGTACAAGGCATCTCAACTTGCTAAGCATTTCTCTCTGATAATGTGCAGGCACAAACTTTCTCCTCATGTGTGCAACTAGTTCTGTCCAAGTGGTGATTGGAGGCTCTCTTTGTCTATCTCTAACGAGTCCCAACTGCTCCCACCACAACAATGCATAGCCATTAAATTCTGAGACTGCTATTTTCACCTTGTTAAGCTCATAAGTTCCCTGCACCAGAAAATTAGACTCCATCTTCCTCTCCCAATCCAAATATGATTCTGCATCGTTAGTTCCATGAAAAGGAGGGAATTGGATCTTAATGTCGCTCAGCTGCTGTCTCAAAGGATCATACTCACGTGCATTGCCTTATTGGCCAAGCATCCTCACTAGGCCACACCAATAATATCCCAGAGGCCTAGTGACATTTATCCTTAGGAAGATCGGAAGACGCACATCACTTTGGTTGGGCGCGACTTCGGGAAAAAGAGAAGCCGTGAGACGCAAGGCGTGAAGACGTAGGGCGCAAGGCAATGAGACTTGGGAAGCAAGTTGTGAGGCGCCTCTTGACCGTTAGATGGATAAGGTGTATGGGTCTTCCCCAACGGTCAAAGTGGTCCCGGGAATATGACCGTTGGGCGCGTGCAGCTTCGTAGTGGTCCCGGCTGGGCGCGTGAAGAGCAGGTGGTCCCCTCCAGCCGCCGACGACCTCAGGTGGTCCCCTCCAGCCTCCAGCGACTTCTTCTCTCTCTTCTCTTCTTCTCCTTTGCAATTTTTCTGTCTATTTAAGCTGAACAATTGTATCTTTGAGTTTCTATGGAGTTTTAATGGAAGCTCTCTTCATATTCTCTTAAACACTCTCCAATCTCTTATTCTCTAGCTTTCGCAATGTGTGTCACTCAAACTCACATGGTATCAGAGCAATGATATCCTCTCACCATGCTTCCATTAATCTCTTTTCATCACTCTCTGTTTTTCTTCTCTATTGTCTAGCTCTTGAAACTCAAAACTCGCCGTGAAAAGCTTGGATTCTGCCTCCGGGGCGCATCCTTCCTGCGGCTCTTCTAAACGTTTTGAAGAAAAAGGCTATCTTTGAGTCCTATATACAGAAAAGCTGGGATCTTTGGTGAACTTTAGCATCAAAAGAGTAAGCTTTTCCCATCCAAACTCAAGGAAATCTCGAAATCTCTCTTGTGAAGCCTTACCGGAAGCTTTAAAGGGAAAAGGTCAAGTCTTTTCTCTCTTCTTGAAGCTGTGCTCTCTGGTAATCTTAAGGGAAGAATCTTAGTCTCTCCTGTTCGTGATTTCAAGAAAGCTCCAACCTTTCAAGTCTATCTTTGGATCATTTCTCAGCCGACACAAAAAGGTGTAATCTTTCCTTCTTAAATGGATCCAAGTAAGCTACAAGTGGTTCCTATTATGCTTAAAGGGCCAAATTACTTGTTGTGGGCTAGAGCTGCAAAGACTAACATTTGCACAAAGAAAGGCTATTGGGGTCATATAGTCAAAGATAGACCCTTAAAGAAGTCTGCATCAAGTGAGGAAGATGAGGAAGCGCTTGATGAGGATGATGATTGGTTCCTCATTGATCAATCTGTCAAATCTATCATCTTGGGATCACTAGACAAACCCATATTAGAAGCCTACTACTACTGTGAGACAGCTAAAGACTTATGGGATTCCTTGAAGAAAGTATATGGTAATATTTCAAGTCTTACTCGGGTTTTTGAAGTTAAGAAGGAATTGAGTAGTCTTTACCAAGATGACATGGAATTTACGGAATACTTTGGTAGATTTAGATCTTTGTGGGCTGAGATGGATATGCTTAGACCAATGACATTGGAGCCTAAGGTAATTATGAGTAGAAGTGAAGAGGATAAAGTTCTCGGGTTGATGATGAACCTTAATCCATGTTATACGGATCTTGTTAAACATATCTTGAGGACTGCGGCTACTACTCATTCACTTCCTAGTCTTGAAGAAGTTTGTGCTCAAATCCAGAAGGAACAAGGGTCTATTGGTCTATTGGAAAGAAAGGGAAGTTTGACTCTAATAATTGCCAACAAAGCTCAAGTTAAGACCGAAGATAAGAAGAGGCTAATATGTGAGCATTGTAAGAAGAAAGGTCATGCCAAAGATAAGTGCTGGATTCTTCACCCACATCTTAAGCCAGCCAAGTTTAAAGAAGCAAGGGCTAACCTCACTCAAGAGAAGTCTGATGAACCAAATCAATCGTCTCAAGCTCCTTTCTCTTCGGGTTCATCCTCTTCGGCTGGACAGCAAGAACAAGAAATTGTTGCATCATCTTCTTTCCAAGGAGAGGTGATTAAGAAGGCAGACTTGGAAGCTCTCATTCAATCCCTTAAGTCTCTAAGGGATTCTGGTATTTGTTTCTTCTCACACTCTTTATTGAAGCCGATTATCATTGACTAGGGAGCTTCTCACCACATGATTAGTGATAGGGGGCTAATTAGTGATATTGAACCAGCTTTAGGGAGTGTGGTAATTGCTAATGGGGCTAAGGTATCGGTTAGTGGTGTAGGGAATTTAGGCTTACTTAACAAGAAAATGAAAGCTTTCTTTATGCCTGGTTTCTCATCAAACTTGTTATCGGTTAGGAAAGTGGTAAATGATCTAAATTGTTATGTTATCTTTGGTCCTAATGGTGTTAAGTTTCAGGATATTAAGACTGGGAGCATGATCGGAGAAGGCAGAATCCAAGATGGATTGTACATCCTTGAAGATTCTAAGATGTTTTCAAAGTTTTATAACACTAATGTTGGTTTTTGGAATTCGGCTATTGGCTTGAAACCCTCTGTTTGGTATGCAAGGGCTGGCCACCCTCATTTTCGTGCTTTGAACCTTATGTTACCTCAATTATCCTTTGACAATTTTAGTGATTGTGAAGCTTGCATATTAGGAAAACATTGCAAAACGGTTTATCCCTTATCATCGACCATTTATGATAATTGCTTTGATCTTGTTCATTCCGATGTATGGACTTCACCGTACATATCTAGGGATAGACATAGATACTTTGTGACATTTATTGACGAGAAGTCAAAATACACATGGATCACCTTGATGCCATCAAAAGATAAAGTGTTTGATGCATTTAAAAATTTCGAAGCTTACATCACTAATTACTTTAATGCTAAATTGAAGGTATTACGAACGGATAATGGTGGTGAATATATGAGTCGTGTGTTCCAAGAACACCTTGCCAAACAAGGAATCCTTCACCAAACAAGTTGCCCTTATAATCCGCAACAAATGGTGTGGCCGAACGTAAAAATTGGCATCTAATGGAAATAACCTGAGCAATCATGTTTCATATGCACGTTCCAAAACATTTTTGGGGAGATGTTGTCATGACAGCATGCTATTTGATTAATCGAACCCCTACCAAGATTCTTCGGGATGTGTCTCCATTTAAGGTACTTAACAAAACTGAACCACATTTAGATCACTTACGTGTATTTGGGTGTCTTTGTTTTGTTTTAGTCCCCAGAGATCTTCGTAACAAGCTTGAAGCCAAAAGTAAACGGTGTATGTTTATTGGCTATTCTCCGACACAAAAAGGCTATAAGTGTTATGACCCGGAGTCAAGAAGAGTGTATGTGTCTCGTGATATTAAATTCTTGGAAGATAGAGGATTGTATGATGCTACTACGTGGGATGACCTTCAGGACTTGTCTGAGCCAAATCTGGACCGAGCCGCCAGCTTGCGGCTTCTCCTCCAACATTTAGGTCTCTCTCGGGAAACGGATGCTGCACCCGCGGGGACGCGTCCTTCGAGCTCAAAGTATCCGCACCGATCCTTGCCTTCCGATACCGAGACGCATACACATGCTGTTCCTGACTCGACTCATGATCCTTCCGCTAATGTTCCGGATGCACCCTCCCCAACGTCTCTTCCAGTTCCGACTGTCAATCCGGCCGAGGATTCTAACCCGACCGCGTATACCGATCGGCCTGTGACTTCCGAGACGTCTGGCTTGCATGATGATGGGTCTGTTCGGGGTCATGATTCTCAGCCCATTCAACCACTTCGTCGTAGTACGAGGGTGCGTAAGGATCCCTCACGATGGGTAGAAACGCGGACATACTATAATGCCTTTGCTATAGCTCATCCGACTCAAGCGGTATTCTCTATGAACCTTGTACCACCTCAGTTTAAAGCTTTCCTTGGGAAAATTGAGTTGGATCAGGTACCCAAGACGTTTACTGAAGCTAGTCAAAACCCTGCCTGGATGGAGGCGGTTAATGCTGAAGCCGCCGCAATGGATGTCAATAACACATGGGCTGAGGCAGAACTTCCTCCGGGAAAGAAAGCTGTCTCTTGCAAATGGGTCTTTACTATTAAGTATAAGGCTAATGGAGAGATTGAACGCTACAAGGCACGTCTTGTTGCACGAGGCTTCACTCAAACCTACGGGAAGGATTATACTGACACCTTTGCTCCAGTTGCCAAGCTTCATACGGTAAGGGTTGTGCTTTCCTTAGCTACTAATCTATCTTGGGATTTATGGCAGATGGATGTCAAGAACGCTTTCCTTCAAAGAGAGCTTGAGGAGGAAGTTTATATGACTCCACCGCCGGGACTTGAGTCTAGGTTTGATCCCGGAAAGGTTCTTCGGCTTAGGAAAGCCATCTACGGGCTGAAGCAATCTCCAAGAGCTTGGTATCATAAACTGAGCCATACCCTTCGTGATCGTGGTTTTGTCAAGTCTGAAGCCGATCACACTTTGTTCACCTTCCGGCGGACTCAAGGCATTGTGGTTGTGCTCATTTATGTGGATGACCTTATCATCACCGACGATGATAAGGAAGGTATTTCCCAAACTAAGACTTATCTCCGTTCTGTTTTTGACATCAAAGACTTGGGGGAGTTGACGTACTTTCTAGGGATTGAGATTTGTCGTTCCTCGGATGGCTTATTTCTCTCCCAACGAAAGTACACTCTTGATCTGTTGTGTGAGACAGGAATGGAGACTTCTAAGTCTGTCAAGACACCAATTGATGATGGTTACAAGGCTCATCGAGAGGGGGAGACTGCGGCTGAGCCATATGAGGATCCAATGTTGTACAGGCGACTTGTAGGTAAGCTTATTTACCTTACCATAACCCGTCCTGACCTCTGTTTTGCAGTAAACCAAGTCAGCCAGCACATGCAAACTCCCACAAAGCATCATTGGTCAATGCTTGAGCGCATCCTTCGGTACCTAAGAGGGAGTTCCAGCCAAGGCATTTGGTTGGGTAAGCATAATAGTACTACAATATCTGGATATTGTGATGCTGATTGGGCAGGTGATAGGAACGATAGGAAGTCCACTACTGGTTTTTGCACATTCATTGGAGGGAACTTGGTGACTTGGAAGACCAAGAAGCAAAAGGTGGTGGCTTGCTCTACCGCAGAAGCAGAATACCGGGCAATGAGGAAACTAACGGATGAGTTGGTATGGCTCCGGAGTATTCTCAAAGATCTAGGGTATGACACCGATGAACCGACCATAATGCATTGCGACAATCAAGCAGCGATTCACATAGCCAACAACTCAGTCTTTCATGAGAGGACCAAGAGTATTGAAGTGGACTGCAACAAAGTTCGGGAACGCATAGCTCAGGGAGTGACCCTTCCGTGTTACACACCAAGTGGAGATCAATTGGCAGACATCTTCACCTAGGCAGCAAGCTCCAAGGTTTGCAACCATATTTATGGCAAACTTGGACTTGTAAGCCTTGACTGCCCTTGACCTCATGTCTCCTAACCTCAAAGTATACATGCTCTTTTTCCCTCATAAAGGTTTTGTCCTAATGGGTTTTCCTTTCTGAAGTTTTTACCGAGGTGTATGCTTTGGGGTTTCCAAGCTAAGTCTCTATTTCATTGTGGCTTAGCTTGGGGGGGAGTATTGGCCAAGCATCCTCACTAGGCCACACCAATAAAATCCTAGAGGCCTAGTGACATTTATCCTTAGGAAGATCGGAAGACGCGCATCACTTCGGTTGGGCGCGACTTCGAGAAAAAGAGAAGCCGTGAGACACAAGGCGTGAAGACGTAGGGCGCAAGGCAATGAGACTTGGGAAGCAAGTTGTGAAGCGCCTCTTGACCGTTAGATGGATAAGGTGTATCGGTCTTCCCCAACGGTCAAAGTGGTCCCGGGAATATGACCGTTGGGCGCATGCAGCTTCGAAGTGGTCCCGGCTGGGCGCGTGAAGAGTAGGTGGTCCCCTCCAGCCGCCAACGACCTCAGGTGGTCCCCTCCAGCCTCCAGCGACTTCTTCTCTCTCTTCTCTTCTTCTCCTTTGCAATTTTTCTGTCTATTTAAGCTGAACAATTGTATCTTTGAGTTTCTATGGAGTTTTAATGGAAGCTCTCTTCATATTCTCTTAAACACTCTCCAATCTCTTATTCTCTAGCTTTCGCAATGTGTGTCACTCAAACTCACATGGTATCAGAGCAGTGATATCCTCTCACCATGCTTCCATTAATCTCTTTTCATTACTCTCTGTTTTTCTTCTCTATTGTCTAGCTCTTGAAACTCAAAACTCGCCGTGAAAAGCTTGGATTCTGCCTCCGGGGCGCATCCTTCCTGCGGCTCTTCTAAAAGTTTTGAAGAAAAAGGCTATCTTTGAGTCCTATATACAGAAAAGCTGGGATCTTTGGTGAACTTTAGCATCAAAAGAGTAAGCTTTTCCCATCCAAACTCAAGGAAATCTCGAAATCTCTCTTGTGAAGCCTTACCGGAAGAGCTAAGCTATTGCTTGATTGGCTTCTTTGATTTGCTGAGCCATGACTTTGTTTAGAGCTTCCATAGCTTCAGCTGAAAGCTCCATGGTACCTGAAAAGAATTCAAAACAACTCACAGTAACTAGTTCTAAGACAAAAAGAAAGAAGAATGAAAAGCCTAAATATCGAAAACTTTCCCTAATCCTACTAGGAATAGGATTCCTAAACTAATCATAATTCTAACAGGAAAACAAAAAACCTAATCCTATTTCTAATAGGAAAACAGAAATTAATCCTAATTCTAATAGGAAAACTCAAAACCTAATCCTAATTCTAATAGGAAAAAGAAACTAATCCTAATTCTAATAGGAAAACTCAAAACTAATCCTAATTCAATCAGGAAACGAAACCTAATTCTAATTCACTAAGGAAAACGAATCTAAGCCCTAACAATGGATGAGATCGAAAATAACAAGAGAAAGAGAGATTAGGGTTAGAGATTTTCTCAGCCTTGGCACAGAGTTGGCTCTGATACCACTTGATGTGATTTTCCCTAAGATAGAACTCTGAAAAATCGGGGCTAGAGAACTCGGAATCGAATGAAATTTGAGCAGCGGATAGATTGGAGTGTGAGGAACGTGGTGATGAGTTTTGAGCGGAATTGATCGAGGGGTTTCTGAGATACGATGGCAAACTCGTTGAGAAACAATAGAACTGATGGATTGTTGTGGCGGAATGGATTAGAATAAGATGAGGACGTGATGGAAACTTGTAGGTGACGAAGATGAAGTGATGGAATGGATAGATTTCTGTGATTAGATGAATTAGTGAAGAATCTCTTGGCTCACAGCATGATGGGAGATTCAGGCTCTAGGATGTCCAGAACCGTGGCTTGAGAGCATGAAAACTTTAAAGAAGTCTTTTTGTCAAAATAATACTCTGAGAAATTTACAGCAAGTTCTGGGGTTTAAATACAACCCTAAAACAGAACAGAATGTAGTTTTTAAACCAAAAAACAACATGTAGTTTGAAACATAAATAAAACAACGAAGCGTTTTAAATAAAACCAACGAGGCGTCCCCTAATGGTGCACCTCAAAATGTACTAAGTACAAAAGCATATTGGTTTGTACATTATTCTCCTAATGGTAAGACTCCTAAGTAACTCGCCGTAGTGATTCCATCTGCCTCATTAAAAACCATGAGAGAAAACCCAATTGGGACAAAACTCTCTATGGGAAAAAGAGTACAAACTTCCTCACCTAAGTTACCTAGTTATCATTACCAGGAGAACTCTTCAAGATGGAGATGTTGAAGACTTGTGCAGCTGCTAGCTCGTCAACTACTTCGGCAATGAGGGAATGAGCTTCCTTGGCCATCTCCTTAGCTCTGGAACGTGTAATCCGACCCTCTACTTCAGGTGCTGCAGCTGTTGTGTCATCCACGATCATATAAGAGTCCCTTGATAGTGTAGCCCAATTACCTCATTAAAAACCTTAAGGAGAATACTCATCTCAAGCATCAAGGTAGGAATGTGTTGCATGGGATCACTCTTCTTCTTGTTTCCATAGCCATTTCCACGTTCCAGTGGTGCTGAAGTTGAACTCAAATTCCACCAATCGATTCTTGAGCTTGAGAATAAAGTGGAGCTTCCCATGATCATATCAATAATGGTCCTAAAATGTGGTAAAATGCAGACACATCAACTCCCCCAAACTTAGTCTTTGCTTGCCCCTCAAGCAAATATGCATCGAACTAAGAAGGAAGAGAAGTTGCTGACAACGGGAACATCTTACTTAAACATCTTACTGACAACGGGAACATCTTACTGAAAAATCGTAATCCACAAGTGAAACCTCATTCTTTTGTAAGAACCATAATTTACTTTCATCAAGGCTTAGCATAAAAACCGAATATTCCCTAACACTTAGTTGGACTCTTAAGAAACTCAGATTCGAAACCTATTTCTTTTAAGTGCAGTCCGCAAGAGGGGCTATTGATCAAAGACCTTGGGATTCAACTTCCTCAAATTCAGCTAGCCACTATGGTTTAAGCATTTTCGATCACTTCTCAACTCCTACTCGTTTTTATTGGCTTTAGCTTCATCAATGAAGCACGAAAAGTACGGGTTTACGCACAGTCCCGGTTCACCTTAGGCATCGATGTATTAGCTTTATCAATGAGACGCGAAAAAGTACAGGTTTACGCACAGTCCCAGTTCATTTTAGGCGGTATCGAAATGGTTTTATTGAAGAACACAAGAAGGTACGGGTTTACGCACAATCCCCGTTCATCTTAGACCATATATTTTGAGCCGAGTTGAGAAGGATGATTCTATACGCACCTTATGCTTTTCTTTTTACTGAACCTAAGGAAGGATCTTATGCAATGTATCTCAAGCCCCCAATTTGGAACAAATCAGGTTTTTTTCGAGACACAACCTAAGAATCGGTTTCAAAGGACAATGATCTACCAATCAGTGTTCAAGAGGGAAAAAACGCAAGTCTAAGAGTTCACTATGGTTACTAGCCAATCAACCTAGCAAGTCTACCTATCTAGCAAGATGATTCCCAAAACTCTAGACTCAACCCTATATGAATGCAATGCAGCTACATGAACACTCTGTTTTTGACTTATGCATTTTCGATTTTTCAAATTTTTATGGGTTTTCTATGCCTTAGATGTAATGCAATCTAAAAATGTGCTAAAGAAAATATTTTTGGTTTTTTCTATGCCTTAGATATGATGCAAATGATCAAATGCAAGAATAAAAACTAAGAATCACAGAAAAGAAAGTCAAATATCCTCTAGAACCTTCCCCCAAACTTAAATCACACAGTCCCTTGTGTGTATAAAAGTCCAAAAGAGGATCCTAGACCAGCAAGTCAAGTGAAAAATATGCAAAAGCAAGTCAAGTGAAAAATATGCAATGGTATTTACAATGAAAGGAAGGGGTTTTTGTACCTCTCTAGTGGTTCCAATAGTCGGCTACCACATTCCGCATGAGTTCCATGTAGTGGTCATTGTGCCTCTGACGCTCGAGCTCAGCTTGCTCGAGCGTTTCGGTCGAGTGTTCGGATTGCTCGATCGATTGGTGCTCGAGCGGTTGTCTCGAGCTTGCCCCAGCTCCATCAAATGGTCTTCTATATGAGAAGGCTGAGGGGTTTGCAGAGGAGTGTCTAGCTGGTGCGGGTTGGTGCTGCCTTTCACGATCTGTGGATACAGAGGCTCTTCTTGGGCAAATAGTTGGTGGTGGTGGTGGTGGTCCACTGTTTCTTTCTAGAGCTGCCACTCTTCTACTTAGATCATCGTTTTCCTGCCTTCTAGCTTCGTCGCTTGCAGTCAGCTTCTTCACCTTCTTCATCAACCATTTGTTCATCTTCTATAACAAGCTTATGTGCTTGTGTGCTTCTCGAACTGGTTCTCCTTGACGTGGTGGCATCGTGTATTCTTCAAAACAATATGCCTTAGGATCCACTTCATCGCTGTTTGTTGGAGATGAACTCTGTTGAGGACCATTGGGATCGTACAAGGCTTCTAAAGGCGGATTAAAATTCTTGTTTTGCCCCATCCTTATCGATGTGTACTCCCTGTTTGGCAAGAGTAGAAAAGCATTCGGTCTAAGTAAATGATGGAAAGAGTAAAGGAGCTTACCTCGAACTTCAGTCGTAGCCAAGAATTGACTCCTCCTTACGTGATCGATGTTCATGAATCGAGGATCAGCCCATTCTGTCTCATCTATTGGCACATTACATCGCTCCAAAATACATGTGACAAGTCCGCCAAATGTGATCTTTCCATCACGTCCTCCAGTTTTATTTTCCCTTGCCCAATCGCGGTATGTGACCAATTGGTTAGCAAATTGGATGGTTAAACCAGCACTGTTTCGATCTCCGATAATCGTGGATCCGTCGCTCTTTGTACCAACAATGTCCTTGAGAGCAGTCACCAGCATCTCCATTTCTCCTAGATTGATCATTCTAGTAGTAAAACGTGAGAAAAATGTATTTGCAAGGATTGTTCGAAAATACCTCAAGGCCGGGTTTTGGATCTGTGATGCCTTAGATCGGGAGGACGAGAATCTGATCCTTGTTGATGCAATCGACCGCCACACATCATCCAACTCTGTTATATCGAAATCTGGTCCATAATTTTCGGACTCGGCTTTTGGGAACTCGAAGAGGTCTCTAAGTGCTCTGAAAGTCATTCGATAGTTTCTTCCTCTAATTGCAAAGAAGATGTAACTGCCACCTTGCCTTTCTTGGAGACTCTCGTTTTCTGCATCGTATAGAACGATCTGAACCGTCGCCAAAAACTATAGAGTCTCCTCCTTGTATGCTTGATGGGATTCACCCTAGGATAGAACTCTGAAAATTGGGGCTAGAGTACTCGGAATCGAATGAAACTTGAGCAGCGGATAGATTGGAGTGTGAGGAACGCGCTGGTAAGTTTTGAGTGGAATTGATCGAGGGGTTTCTGAGATACGATGGCAAACTCGTTGAGAAACAAAGAACTGATGGAATGTTTTGGCGGAATGGATTAGAATAAGATGAGGACGTGATGGAAACTTGTAGGTGACGAATTGAAGTGATTAAATGGATAGATAGTACCACTTTTGCATCGTTTGTAGGAGCTGCGATAGCTTTTACCCATTTAGAGACATAATCCACAGCAACCAGAATGTAGATGTTCCCTAAAGAAGGAGGCTTATATGGTCCCATGAAATCGATTCCCCAACAGTCAAACACTTCTATATCCAAGATCGGATTCTGCGGCATCTCATTCCTCTTGCTTATACTACCCATTTTTTGACAGAAATCACATCTGGATATGAACTCTTGGCTGTCTTTGAAAATTGATGGCCACCATAACCCGGATTGAAGGATTTTATGTGCTGTTTTGAATGCAGCAAAGTGTCCTACATAAGTAGATCCATGACAGTGTTCTAATATTCCATTGACTTCCTCTTCTGATACACATCTTCTGAACAGTCCATCAGATCCTTGCTTGTGTAGATAAGGTTCATCCCAAAAATACTGCCTTACATCCCTGAAGAATTTCTTCCTTTGATGATAATCAGGGTTTTAGGCAGTTTTCCTCCGACCAAATAGTTTACCAAGTCGGCATACCATGGTAAGCAGGTTCCCACAAACTTCGATCCGATCGAAAAATGTCTTCTTTGTCTGTGGGCCTGACACTCGAGCAGGTGGTGCTCGAGTGTTATGGTCGAGTGTTCGGTAAAAAAACTTAACAGTTGCTCTTCAGGCATAGAATCATTCATTGGAAGGGTTTCTTCAACCTGTATTCTTGATAAGTGATCAGCAACACCGTTCTCAACCCCTGGTTTATCGACTATCTCCATGTCGAATTCTTGCAGCAACAAAATCCACCTAAGACGTCTAGGCTTAGCATCCTTCTTTTTCATCAAGTATCTTAGAGCTGCATGATCAGTATGCACAATAACTTTTGATCCAACCAGATAGGACCTTAATTTCTCAAAGGTGAACACAACTGCAAGCAATTCCTTCTCTGTGGTGGCGTATTTCACCTGGGCTTCGTCTAGTGTTCTACTAGCATAGTAGATCACATTCAGTTTCCTATCTATCTTCTGTCCCAGAACTGCCCCAACAGCATAGTCACTAGCATCACACATTATCTCAAAAGGGAGATTCCAATCAGGTGCTAGGACTATTGGTGATGTTATCAAGGCGTCTTTAAGTTTGAGAAAAGCCTTGAGGCATTCCTCGTCAAAGACAAAATGCGCCTCCTTGCAAAGGAGATGAGTCAAAGGCCTAGCAGTCTTCGAAAAGTCTTTGATGAATCGCCTATAGAATCCTGCATGTCCCAAGAAACTCCTAATGTCTTTGACAGTTTTCGGCGGTTGCAACTGAACCATAACTTCTATCTTAGCTTTGTCGACTTCAATGCCCCTTTCTGAAATCTTATGACCTAGAACGATCCCTTCTTTCACCATAAAGTGGCATTTCTCCCAATTAAGCACTAAATCCGTCTCAACGCACCTAGATAGAACCCTGCACAAGTTTGACAAACAAGACGAGAAGGAAGAACCATAGACAGAGAAATCGTCCATGAACACTTCGACCATCTCCTCAATCAGATCCGAAAATATAGAAGTCATGCAACGTTGAAAAGTAGCAGGTGCATTACAAAGACCAAATGGCATTCTCCTATATGCAAATGTACCATAAGGGCAAGTAAAGGTTGTTTTTTCTTGATCATTTGGATGTATAGGGATTTGGAAAATCCCACTATATCCATCAAGGAAACAATAATATGAATGATTAGCCAACCTTTCAAGTATTTGGTCGATGAATGGCAAAGGATAATGATCTTTTCTAGATGCAGAATTCAATTTTCTAAAATCAATGCACATTCTATGTCTTGTAATAGTTCTAGTTGGAATCAAATCATCATTTTCATTTCTAATGACAGTGACCCCTCCCTTTTTAGGCACACAATGCACAGGAGACACCCATTTACTATCAGAAATAGGGTAAATTATATCAGCATCTAACAGTTTTAAAATTTCCTTTTTAACGACCTCCTTTAAATTCGGATTCAATCTCCTTTGAGGATCTGTGTGTGCATAAATCGGGAGAGATCCCTCTAATGTCAGACAATGAGTATCCTAAAGCTTTTCTAAGCCGTCTTAATTCAGAAAGCAACATGTCTAACTCATCATCACTCAATGCATTATTTACTATTACTGGATAAGTAGAGTTAGATCCAAGAAATGCGTACCTGAGCCCGGGGGGGAGTGGTTTGAGTTCCACTTTCGGTGATTTGAGCTCCGACAAGTCGTCATCGATCTGATACTTGACCTTCGTGTGGTCGAGTGTTGTGGTCGAGCGTTGATTTCCAGAGGCTAAGTCGGGATGCTCGAGCTCTGCTTGCTCGAGTATTGAGGTCGAGTGTAAGGTCTCGAACTGTTTTTCACTATTCAGTGATTTGCAAGAGTCCAACAAGCCTTTGTAGACCTAAGTTTCTTCATATATGTATCCATCACAACCGTTTCTTCATATATTCTCCACATATTTGAGACGAGCATTGAGGGTCTCAAATTTGCAGTTGAGTTCATTATGTGAAGCATCGATCTTAGCATGTACTTCAGCAAATTTCCGTGTTAATTCGGAAGCGCTGGCTGTCTGTCCCTTTAGTATCTGCTGCAAGATGTCCATCACTTCAGGTGTTTGTTGTGGTGGTTGGGTGTTGTATCCAGGACGTGGTTGGTGGTGTGTTTGCTGGTACTGTTGTTTGGGTATGAATGGTTTTGGTTGTGGTTGCGGATGTGGTTTGGGTGACACCTGGTCGTTTGGATTCGCTACATTTGTGTTTCTGTAGGAGAGGTTGGGGTTGGGTTTGCAGCTGTTGAATTGTCTGAAATTGTTGCTTTGATTTTGTACGAAATTGACCTCTTCAATTTCGTCATCGTCTTCTTCAACCCGTTCTGTTTCACCGATATGGTGTACTTGCTTATGGTGAGCTGAAAGTAGCTTGTCCAGTTTGTCTTGTATGGCTTTGAGCTCCTTTCTACTAACCATATCTGAATCTGTAACGCCTCTAGGAGTTCGATCATAGTCTTCACTGTATTGGCCGTCTGCTTGAGCTAAATTCTCCACTAATTCCCATCCATCATCGACATCTTTATTCAGAAAATTCCCATTGCTGGCTGTGTCTAGCAACATACGTATCTTTGGTATCACGCCTCTATAGAGAGTACTGAGAAGGGACTCAGTAGTGAAACCATGATGAGGACATTGTGATTGGTACATCTTGAATCGTTCCCAAGCCTCAGAGAATGTTTCAGAATGGTTTTGCTTAAAACCAGAGATGGAATTGCGAAGACTCGCAGTTCTGGAATTGGAAAAGAATTTGCCTAGAAACGCTTCTTTGCAGGCGTCCCAAGATGTGATAGACCCTTGTGGCAAGTGTTTTTCCCATAGGTGTGCTTTGTCTCCAAGAGAGAAAGGAAACAATCACAATTTCAGAGCATCCTCACTAACCTCATTTATTTTTGTCAGACTGGTTAGTCTTTCAAATTCATCAAGATGATCTAGGGGGTCCTCAGAAGGTAAACCATGAAATTTACTGTTCTGAACCATGGAGATCATTCCACTCTTAATCTCAAAGTTATTGTTGGCGATGGCTGGTGGGACAATTCCATGGCGTTGAGTGTGGATACTGGGAGCATCACCGGCACCAATGTGTCTAACTCTCCTACGACGAGTTCCTAGTTCAATGGCTTGTACTTGTTCTTCCATGTTCACCTGATCCGTGTATTCTTCGTTCAATCTGTTCCGTTGTTCTCGCAAGTATTCACGAGGCAAACGGTCTATTCTGTTAGAGTATGGAATGAGATCTTCACTTCCACGGGATCTGGTATTCATGCAAGTGATTTGTGTTATCGGAAATGACACTCGAGCTGGTGGGAGAGTACAGTATGGTGTCAAACTGTTTATCTAATCAATTGTAGTACAGTATGGTGTCAATCCACTGAGAGAGTAACTAGCAATCAAGATGTAATCTACTTATCCTAATCTAAGCCAGATTCGGTTTAGTGAGTGGTAAGCTATCCTAGGTGACAACGAAATCTTAAAACAAAATGCTAAAAACGAAACATGAAATTAGAATGTAGAAATAGAGCATTAAAAATAAAGCAATAGTAAAACTAATAATGAAGTGCAACACAGAATTCTCAACCTAAAGCAGAGTATAAAAATCACGAAATTTCAATAGAGGAAAAACGGGTTCTCGAGGTTTAGGATCAATGATTAGGGTATTCCTAGGGGTTCTAGACTTATCTATCAACCTATTTAGATGACCCCTAAGCAAGGAATCACAAAGTAATCACATTCGCTCTCGCGCAATAGGACCTCTCCTAAAAGACAACCTGACTTGACTCTCGCCCAACGATTGGAAATTCAAGAGGCCTTAAGTATGGACCTTACAAAGCCTAATAACACCCTAGACAATCAATCTCTTGAGCTAGAAAGATGCTATCTTAATTTAAGCATGTTCAAGTGATTCCCCAAACGCCTCTCGGGGGGGGGGGGGGGGGGGGATTCACCAAGAGATCGAATTTCAATTGATCAGAAAGAAACAAGCATTAAGAACACTTAAATTAAAGAGATCTAAGACCTTAATTAAACATAAACAAATCTAGAAATCCCTAAGTTTTCCCCTAATCTCACCCTTTCCTCAAGAACCCTAGACTAACTTACTCAGAATTCATGAAATAAAACATAGACTTAAAATCGAAAATCAATTGCGTAAAACTTAAGACTAAAAAATCGTAAGTGCCTTTGTAAAGATAAGACTCGAAATTTGCTAGAAAAGATTGTATATATGTAAAGTAGAAATTCTAGTACAATTTATAGATCAAAAGATCTTAAAGGAAAAGGAAAAATATTTAAAGAGAAAAAGGGAAAAATTCCCTAGAAAGAAAAATGGGAAATTCCTTTTAAAAGTTAAAAGGAAATTTCCTTAAGAAAGAAAAATAGAAAAAGAACTAAAAGATAATTGGGCTTGCACAAAGGGGTCTTGATGTGTCTTTTTCGCAGAGAAGCCCAAAGAATCAATCTTCGTTCAAAGTCTTAGTTCTGGCCCGTAAAGGCACTCGAGCAAGTGATGATCGAGTTTCATGCTCGAGTGTCAGAGATTCGAGTGCCAAATCTTCTAGTTTTAATCCTCAACTTCAATCTTAGGCTAGACGATTCCTCATTGGTCTTCTTGTATTCCGAAATACTCCGTGATAAGCTCCAAAAAGTACCTAAAAATCCCTTTTGTGCAATGTATGCAATGCCCGACACTAATAATGCAAATTATGCTAAAAAGAACCTAAAACAATGATAACAGTGCAAGTATGAATGCAAAACATGTTAAATAATGGTCCTAAAAAATGGTAAAATGCAGACACATCAACTCCCCCAAACTTAGTCTTTGCTTGCCCTCAAGCAAATATGCATCGAATCGAACTAAGAAGGAAGAGAAGTTGCTGACAATGGGAACATCTTACTTAAACAAATGACACGCCAAACTGAAAAACCGTAATCCACAAGTGAAACCTCATTCTTTTGTAAGAACCGCAATTTACTTTCATCAAGGCTTAGCATCGAGACCGAATATTCCCTAACACTTAGTTCGTCTCTTAAAAAACTCAGATTCGAAACCTATTTCTCTCAAGTGCAGTCCGCAAGAGGGGCTATTGATCAAAGACCTCGGGATTCAACTTCCTTAAATTCAGCTAGTCACTAATGGTTTAAGCATTTTCGATCACTTCTCAATTCCTTACTCGTTTTTATTGGCTTTAGCTTTATCAATGAAGCACGAAAAAGTACGGGTTTACGCACAGTCCCGGTTCACCTTAGGCATCGATGTATTAGCTTTATCAATGAGACGCGAAAAAGTACGGGTTTACGCACAGTCCCGGTTCTGTTTAGGCGATATCGAAATGGTTTTATTGATGAACACAAGAAGGTACGGGTTTACGCACAAACCCCGTTCATCTTAGACCATATTTTTTGAGCCAAGTTTTGAGAAGGATGATTCTATATTCACCTTGTGCTTTTCTTTTTACTTAGCTAGCTGAACCTAAGGAAGGATCTTATGTAATGTATCTCAAGCCCCTAATTTGGAAAATAGAATTTGATTATGACGTAACAAATCAGGTTCTTTTCGTCACATAACCTAAGTATCGGTTTCAAAGGTTAATGATCTACCAATCAGTGTTCAAGAGGGAAAAAACGCGAGTCTTAGAGTTCACTATGGTTACTAGCCAATCAACCTAGCAAGTCTACCTATCTAGCAAGATGATTCCCGAAATTCTAGACTCAATCCTATATGAATGCAATGCAGCTACATGAACACTCTGTTTTTGACTTATGCATTTTTGATTTTTTTCAAATTTTTTTGGTTTTTCTATGCCTTAGATGTGATGCAAATGATCAAATGCAAGAATAAAAACTAAGAACCACAGAAAACAAAGTCAAATATCCTCTAGAACCCTCCCCCAAACTTAAATCACACAGTCCCTTGTGTGTATAAAAGTCCGAAAGAGGATCCTAGACCAGCAAGTCAAGTGAAAAATATGCAAAAGCAAGCCAAGTAAAAGAAATGTAAAAGCAAGTCAATTGAAAAATATGCAATGGTATTTACAATGAAAGGAAGGGGTTTTTGTACCTCTTAATGATTCCAGTAGTCGGCTGCCACATTCCGCATGAGTTCCATGTAGTGGTCATTATGCCTCTGACGCTCGAGCTCAGCTTGCTCGAGCGTTTCCGTCGAGTGTTCGGATTGCTCGACTGATTGGTGCTCGAGCGGTTGGCTCGAGCTTGCTCCAGCTGCATCGAATGGTCTTCTATATGAGAAGGCTGCAGGGTTTACTGAGGAGTGTCTAGCTGGTGCGGGTTGGTGCTGCCTCTCACGATCTGTGGATATGGAGGCTCTTCTCGGGCGAATAGTTGGTGGTGGTGGTGGTCCGCTGTTCCTTTCTACAACTGCCACTCTCCTACTTAGATCATCGTTTTCTTGCCTTCTAGCCTCGTCGCTAGCAGTCAGCTTCTTCACCTTTTTCATCAACCATTTGTTCATCTTCTGCAACAAGCTTATGTGCTTGTGTGCTTCTCGAATCGGTTCTCCTTGACGAGGTGGCATCGTGTATTCTTCAAAACAATACGCCTCAGGATCCACTTCATCGCTCTTTGTTGGAGATGAACTCTGCTGAGGGCCATTGGGATCGTACAAGGCTTCTAAAGGCGGATTGAAATCCGTGTTTTGCCCCATTCTTATCGCTATGTACTCCCTGTTTGGCAAGAGTAGAAGAGCATTTGGTCTAAATAAATGATGGATAGAGTAAAGGAGCTTACCTCGAACTTCCGTCGTAGCCAAGAATTGACTCCTCCTTAAGTGTTCGATGTTCATGAATCGAGGGTCAGCCCATTGTGTCTCATCGATTGGCACATTACATCTTTCCAGAATGCATGTGACAAGTCCGCCAATGGTGATCTTTCCATCACGTCCTCCAGTTTTGTTATCCCTTGCCCAATCGCGGTATGTGACCAATTGGTTAGCAAATTGGATGGTTAATCCAACACTGTTTTGATCTCCAATTATCGGGGATCGGTCGCTCTTTGTACCAACAATGTCTTTAAGAGCAGTCACCAACATCTCCATTTCTCCTAGATTAATTGTTCCAGTATTAAAACGTGAGAAAAATGTATTTGCGAGGATTGTTCGAAAATACCTCAAGGCCGGGTTTCAGATCAGTGATGCCTTAGATCGGGAGGACGAGAATCTGATCCTTGTTGATGCAATCGACCGCCACACATCGCCCAACTCTGCTCTATCGAAATCCGGTCCATAATTTTCGGACTCGGCTTTTGGGAACTCGAAGAGGTCCCTAAGTGTTTTGAATGTCATTCGATAGTCCCTTCCTCTTATTGCAAAGAAGGTGTAACCGCCTCCTTGCTTTTCTTGGAGACTCTCGTTTTCTGCATCGTATAAAATGATCTAAACCGTCGCCAAAAACTGGAGAGTCTCTTCCTTGTATGCTCTCTGCGGATACTGCACAAACGTGGACAGCCCACAATTTTGCAACATGAGATCTACATCTCTTGTTATCCCCATTGCGGTCAGCGCCTCCTTGCATGGATAGCGAATTCCTAGAAAATCCATCCTCCGCAGATCGTTTAGTGCTCTTGCCGAGTTATGCCTCTCCTTCATCTCCTTCTCTCTTTTTCCGGCAAGGATTATTTCCCTTGCTTCTTCCGCCTCTCTTTCGCCATACCCATCTTCACGAAGTGTTTCAGCAGCAAGGTCTGGGTCCACCTCGTCTTCATCCATGTATTCTCCTCTTTCTTCCGACTCATTTTCAGATTGCACTTCCAACCTTCTCTTCTCCTTCCTGCCAGGTTTGCTTGCGGCTCTAGAAGACTCTCTTTGGGAAGGATTGCTTCTTGACCGAGCATTATTCTTGGCTCTAAGGCGGAGGAGGTTGGCTTTGCTGGATTTTGCCGTCTGTCATGGGGAAAGTTGGGCGGAAAAAGAGCAAACGTTCTGACACTCGAACTAGACGGACAAAAAGAGAGATGATTTGCTTCTGTAAAAGAGAGAACAACTAGAGAGAAATGTTAGAGAGAGTGTGTATTTCGTTTGAATGAAAGGAGAGAGGCCCCTCCTCCTTTTATAGAGGAGGAAAAACAAAGGGGGAGCCTTTTCAAATTCAAAATTTGAACTTGGATTAAATCAAATCTTTTTGAATTAAATGGAAAAGATATTGCATTAAAGAAAGATTTAACCCATTTTTCGGAGTAAATGTCTCCCCTTTCTCAGCTTTTGGCAGTTATAGGCTTTGGAGGCATGTGAATAGGCATGAAGGCGGGACGCTCGAGCCTGACACTCGAGCAGGTTTGGTCGAGTGTCAATCTGCCAAAAGCTGGTTGATGCTCGAGTGGGACACTCGACCAGGCGTGGTCGAGTGTTGTCCCATTTTGTCGGTTCTGACCCCACTTGTCCCATGTGGGCCCCATTTTCCTGTAAAAGAGACCCAAAAAACCTTCCAAGTGCATGTAAGTCGAAATAGATGCAAGTAAAAATGAAAAATAGCAAATTTGTAAGGAAAATATGCGAAAAGGAAAAAATTGAATGTATATACAGAGGATACCTTATTGCCTCCCAACTGCGCTTGTTTATAGTCTCAAGCTCGACTTCCTCCTATTTATTGGAGAGGAGGTGGTTCATCTAGCAGAACCGAAGTTCCCTCGGGAATTGTGCAGTTGGCCAAATAAGGCTTAACTCTATGACCGTTCACAGTGAATCCTTCTCCATTGCTATTGGCTAAAGTGACTGCTCCATAAGGTAAAACTTGCAGTACTTTGAACGGACCAGACCACTTGATCGCAATTTTCCGAGAAATAGCTTGTTTTCTGCTGGATCTATTTGTCGTGAGCTGCTTTTGTTCGATCCTTGTATGCTTTTGAGCTGTCATATGCTTCGAGCCTGATTTCTTCAAGCTCATGTAGGTCCATCTGCCTCTTTTCTTGTGCTGTCTTGATATCGAAATTCAAGAGTTTAGTTGCCCAAATTGACTTGTACTCTAGCTCTACTGGCAAATGGCAGGATTTTCCATAAAGCAGTTGAAAAGGTGTGCGGCGAATAGGTGTTTTGAAAGCAGTCCTATAGCCCCAAAGAGTATCATCTAATTTGGCGGCCCAATCACGTTTTGACAGCCCAACTATCTTCATCAAAATCGATTTGATCTGTCTATTAGAGACTTCAACTTGTCCGCTGGTTTGAGAATGATAAGGAGTTGCCACTTTGTGTTTAACCCCATGTTTCCTAAGCAAATTCTCGAAAACCTTGTTGACAAAGTGGGATCCTCCATCGCTGATCACAACTCTTGGCACACCAAATCTGGGAAATATAATGTGTTTGAAGAGCTTAAGTACCACCTTTGCATCGTTTGTAGGAGCTGCAATAGCTTAAATGGTCCCATGAAATCGATTCCCCAACAGTCAAACACTTTTATCTCCAAGATCGGATTCTGCGGCATCTCATTCCTCTTGCTTATACTGCCCATTCTTTGGCAGCAATCACATCTTGATATGAACTCTTGGCAGTCTTTGAAAATTGATGGCCACCATAACCCGGATTGAAGGATTTTCTGTGCTGTTTTGAATGCAGCAAAGTGTCCTCCATAAGTAGATCCATGACAGTGTTCTAATATTCCATTGACTTCCTCTTCTGATACACATCTTCTGAACAGTCCATCAGATCCTTGCTTGTAGAGATAAGGTTCATCCCAAAAATATTGCCTTACATCCCTGAAGAATTTCTTCCTTTGATGATAATTCAGGGTTTTAGGCAGTTCTCCTCCGACCAAATAGTTTACCAAGTCGGCATACCATGGTAAGCAGGTTCCCACAAACTTCGATCCGATCAAAAAATGTCTTCTTTGTCTGTGGGCCTGACACTCGAGCAGGTGGTGCTCGAGTGTTATGGTCGAGTGTTCGGTGGAAAAACTCAACAGTTGCTCTTCAGGCATAGAATCATTCATTGGAAGGGTTTCTTCAACCTGTATCCTTGATAAGTGATCAGCAACACCGTTTTCAATCCGTGGTTTATCGACTATCTCCATGTCGAATTCTTGCAGCAACAAAATCCACCTAAGCAGTCTAGGCTTAGCATC
>JAKUCM010001344.1:0-17302 GCA_023374145.1 Lepidium sativum | reverse complement strand
AGTTTTTTTACATTAATTATTTTATTTTTTCTAAATAAAATATATTTTTTTCACAAGTTTCAACACAATTTAACCAATTACAAATCAATATGCAGAATTTAAATAGTCAAAAACACTAAAACAGTAAATTTTGTCTAGAATTCTTAAACATCAATTAAAATAAAATAAATATTTTTTCTATAACATCAAGTAAATAAGAACAGAAGGAGTACATGTTAATATATTTATTACCTGCTAACATAAATATATAGCAGGTAACACATATATTATTTGCTAACTTATATAGATAATACCCGGGTAAAAGAAATTTTAAACACTAAGCAGTGTGTTAGATGGTATAGAAGCAAGTACATTGTAATGTTTGAGTCAGATAGTACCCATTAACGGATAAATTATCCGAGTAACATATATATTACCTGCTAACACATATTTTAGTGGATAAAACACAGGTTAAGAATACACTAATACTAGGAGATAAAATATATGCTAATGTGTATATTAATACACTAACACATATATTTGAGTGTCATATATAGTATTTGCTAACCTATAAATTAGTCTTTAATAATTTTAACATCAATTATGTTACCGACATCATCACCTACCACCCCGTTACCATAAATGCAGTTTCACCGTCGTATTGTTGCAATACCAACACCGAACAGCTGTCGCTATCCCGATCAAACAACTCGGTGAATCCATCGAAGATTTTTCTTCTTTATCCGATCATACTCGTAAAGTTGATGAAGACGTAAATTAAAATCGATTTAAATTGAACGAGTGTAACAAACATTGAAACTATATTTTAATATGATCGATGAAGGGCTTCTCTGGCGTTATTCAAATCGTCGTGAAGGTCTCCAACTGTGTATAGCCACAACAAAACCCATTCAGTTTTGTCGTAATATTATCAAAATAGATTGGAACTTTTCAAATTTTTTCGCGGCAAACATGCAACAACACGACGAGTAAGAGCAGAAACAAAAGTGGGTGAATCTTCATCGGTAACAATCGGTTTCAGAGCCACTTTGTTATAGTTAAAATTAATCGAAAGAGATGAAGGAGGTTCCATAAATTTATGGGGATGGTATGAATTTTGTTACAAGTGGAAGTAAGAAAGAGATCATACATATGAGAAAGAGTGTGAAAGAGAAGAGTAGATAATAGAGATGAGAGAAGATGCAAAAAATAGAGAGAAGATAATGGAGACATACGTGTAGGGGTGTTATGTCAAATGAAATGAATAGAAGGCTAGATGCTTGGGTGTGGTAGTTTCTTAATTGGAAAATTTACTTAATTAACCCACTTTTTCTTAAATTACTTATATAACCTATTATTTCTTTGATAGTTTTAGTTATCAAAATACATTTTACCCAATAAAAATAGAAAAATTGTTACAATTTTTAGATAAAGAAATATTTTTTTTTTTGAATTACAATTTCTAGATAAAGGAAATACATATTTTTAAAAAAATATGAAATAATCTTATCCAACAATAGATAATATTCTAAATATCCAAAATGAATATTTTTTACTTTTAAATATTTACAATATTTATAAAAAATTGTTTCACTTAACAATTTCTAAATTATGTTGAAAGAATATTAGTTCTATCAATCAAAATTCATTGCCTACAAATTTTTAGATAACAACATAATCAAACTATTTGTTTTAGGGTTATGATGTTGAAATCCTTCATTTTCACTAAAATTAATCAGATTTGTATACAAGAAAAGAGTAATTGGTGATACATGAGACTTGGAAAAAAACATAACATTTTCATAAATGTACAGACTAATCGATTTTTTATAGGACCGATCAGTATGTACCACTCTGAAAGTGCTATGTTTTCTAGAAACATACAGATCGATCGACCTAGATATCTATGGAAAACATCTAGATTAATCGATTAGTGTAGGGACCAATCGATCAATATGATTCACGATTTTTTTGATACAAATTCAATTAAGATCGATCGTTTAGTATAATAAGAATTGCTGACTTAATACTTAATGAAACACTCCATGGTTATTGTAGAATCAAAAGGAAACACTTAAATCAAATGAAACATAACCTAATTTTCGAGCATATTTTAATTAATCCTGTAACACAATTTAGAATTGAATCTTAAACAAACGTGAATATTTGGCTTTAGAGAAACTAGAAAGAAAAAAACGCAGAAAATTAATTTTCTTCGTAAACGTAAACAAGACAATTAAAAATTATATATTGTCAATGAATATAAATTATGTAAATAATTAAAAAAAAATTATCTTAGTTATTTATAAAATAAAATGTATTATATTAGTCAATTTTTTTTAGCTATATATAAAATATTATGTATATCTAGCCAAATTTCTCTTATGTTTCCATGTATAATATAAATACGCTGTATATTAAAGTATTATCAGAAAAATGTCAAGATCGCATCATTATAACAACTAACAAGCCTCCAAGGCTTCAGCTATCTTGCAAAACACATGGAACATTTAATAAACAAAACTTAGTATTAAATAAATAAAAACTAGTGAACAAAATTAAAACATAAACGCACATATTCGTATTCATCATCAACTACATTGTATTCCAACTTTCGACACCTTTAGTTGCTTTTATGGAAATTCTGATTCTTTCCTTCGATAAGAATTTTTCCAGGTTTTGTAAAATAGATATACACTTCAAGCTTCGTACCTGATAACAAATCCAAACACACAAATCTATAATTCTTATCAGAAGTCTACGATAGGCTTTGTGGGGACTGTTAAATACAATACCTGAGGATTTTATTTATTCTTCTTCACTATTGTCAGAAGAAGACGAGGGCGAAGTGTTTCATCGTCGCCGGCAACCCAATACTGCTTCGTAGCAACGAGAATTTTCTCCGGCACGAGAGGACCATCTTCATGATCCATCAATTTAGTATCCCATCTCATTCCATCTGCGATCTTCCTCACATCGTTCAGAACATCAACCTCATCCCGGAATATCACAATCCCTTCAGGTCGTAAGATCCGATCCGTTTCAAGAAGAATATCCTCAAGTTTGCAGCTGTGAATAATAATGGAAATAGCCCATAAGCCAAGTAGAAAGAAGGAACCAATTCATCAGCAGTTACAGTTAAAATTCTCTGAAAGTTTGAATCTTTCTTTAGGAGTAAATCAAGGGCTAGTAATTCTCACAAGTTAGTAGCTTTAGAGTTTATAAATTTCACCTGTGCTGATACAAGCTAAAGACACCATTGGCGTGAATGAAATCGTATGTTCTTGGATAAGTTGAAAACCCTTCACACCTGTAGAGATTTCAAAAAGAAAAAAATATTCACACCTGTAGAGAATTTTCCCATGTATGGAAAGGAAGAAATATAAGAGATTTATATGGTGAATAACAGATGTATTTACCAGTCATGGTAGATGCCAATGAGAACCTCTCTCATAGACAACACTCAATGTGTTCTTGTTAATAGTTGGAATCACATTCATAACCCAAGATTTAGGTGATTCGAGCGCAGCAGCGAATCCACCAAGACCGGCATTCATATCCATCACATTACGGTATCTTGTGGAACCTATCAGTCTGTTGATTCTCTTGTATGCGTTCACACGCTTCTTCCATAGATTGATGTCTTTTTGGTATGATTCAGCGTCAACACCATCAATCAAACCTTTAGAGATAATTGGAGGCACTGCGAATAACCTCTCGGGAAACTTCTTTAGCTCTCCTCCAGCAACTTCTTCTTCGTTTGATACTTTAGGGAACGGTGTTATGCATGTTTCCACCTCTTTGTACCAGACATCATCAGTGTCTTTTCTCTTACAGGTGCCAACCATTGTTGATCTATCACAGGATCTGTCGTTTATACTTTTTCTGAATATTGCAATGTCTCCTTTCTCATACTTCTTCTCCCAGCATAGGGACTCTGCGATTGCCTCTATTCTCTTTTGCTCGGCGTTGAGGTCTTCTTTAGTTCGGTTCCACGTCTTGTACCAGGTCTTCCAGTTGATCGGAGGGCCTGATAAAACCCAGTAACCTCCCGGTCTCAAGACTCTATCAACTTCCATCAAGTACGTTCCCTCTGTACAAGCAATATAAAAAGCAAATATGAGTACAAATTGGGTAAGGACATGGGAATTTTCACTTAATTTAATAGCTGGTATGTACCATTTGCGGTCCATGGTATCAAGCATCGGGAGCATTGAGCCATATCAAAGGCTCTTGGAGGATAAGGAAGTAGAATTGATCCAAGAACAGCGATAATAGCTGGGACACCTCTTTCAAGCGCAAACTGGACTTGGGCTTCATGGTTATCCCTTGGTGCAAACGACATAGTCAGCACATTCCCTCTTAAGCATGTAAGCACCCCAGCTCGCAACCTACAAGTAGAAAATTAGAATCCATTCGATTCTGCGAAAATGAATAGACCTGTCTCCCAAACTGAAACAAAATCTAACTTACCCCACATCCAGTGTCCAATGCAGTTCTAACAGATCCATCTTTGATTGGGATAACAGAAGCTAGCTCTTCAATATAAGCATCCGCGCCTTGAGGAAACATAGTTCCTCCACCGGGAAATTTAAACACATTTCCTTGAAACTGAACCCCAATTCTGGCCAGCTTTCTCAACAGTCAAGCTCTTGAAAGGAGCATTAGCGTAGTGAACGTAATCTCTGCTTTTAGGCCAAGGGAACGGAGTCATATAACCTTTAGGAGCTGGAACAAGACATCGCAGTTTCTCATTCTCAGGCGGACAATGTCTTTCTCTGTAAATCATGTTCTCTCTCGGGAACTTCATGGCTCGGTCTTGCTCTTGACAAGGCGTGTAATCCTTGAGCTTAACATCGCACGGCTGGAAAGAAACGGGTTTTGGATTAGCTTTTTGTGGAATCTTCACTGTGTTGTGATGAGGTTCAAAGTCCAGATCAGTGACAACGTCTGTGCACTGTGCTTGCTTTGTTATCTCCATGGCTATGCTATCTCCTTTACCAAAGCCACTCTTTTGCCATGCTCCAAGAAGGTAGAAGAAACAGCATAAACCAACCACAACGAGTAGAGATAGTGTACTTCTCGATCTGTTATTCCCCGGTGGGCTATGAAGCTTAGAACCCATGATTCTTTCAGATCTACTGTAGCATTTTGAACAAATCTTATTACTTAATTCTTAGTTGAACAAATAACTTGGAGCTTAAAATATCAAGAACTGTTGGATCTAGCAAATACATAACTAAGTTATCTCAAATGGAAACCGAGACATAAAGTCGTTGAAATCTAGGGTTTATCGATTCAAAGGATAATCACATCATAGGGATGTAAAGACTGTAACTTTGGCATTCAATACAACAAACCCAGAACGAATCTCGTTGAAACAATTGAGTTCAAGAGCTAGAAACGAAGTTACAGTACTAAAGAGAGATATTTCTCACCTGGTCGATGTAGATCTTGTAACAGAGAGACTCCGAATCACTTTGCCTTCTCAGATCTCTCAAGCTCAAGCTCTTACAGTGATGAGCTTGCAGAAAGCATAAAGCTTTTGAGAATGAGAGAGAGAACTCCCTTAAAAATAATGTCTTCTTCTTCACTAATCAGGACACTCTAGATTTGATTTAACTGAATAATGAAGGCGCGTTTGATCTGTATTCAATTATAAAATATTTAAAATATGTTGGGATTAAATGTGTGTAGTTTCCTCAGTAACATCATTCATAAACAATATTAGAATAGTGACAGATTTAGATCTGATTTTGCACATGCATCCATATGTTTTCTTCAATATCTTTTGTGTGTACGTTTGTATATAAACTATATTATTATTTTAAAACATCTAGTTTAAGTAAATTTCAGGTTGTGGTTCACTATTATTGAACAAAGACTTGAAGATTTCAAAGAGACTCTTTCCTTCGTATAATTATGAGATTGCATAATAATAAGAAATTATTATTATTGAATCTGAGTAATCTGTTACTTGTGCAGATAAATAGTGGGCATGTATCGAAGAATTTTGTCGCTCCAAGTGGTCCTAATCAGACAGTTGACAAATTTCACACTTCGATCTCCTACCGACACTCAATTTACGGCTACTTAACCGGTCACCGTCAAAACCCGAGTTAAACCGGTTCAATTGCTAAACAATAACTCTCCACTAATTAAATTAAGCAGTCAAATTATTTGAAAAACGAAAGTGAATTTTCACATAAGTATAAATTAAAATTCTCTATAATCATTAATGCATAAGATTCATCGAATTTATCTCAAAACTAGATTTATATTAACGCTACAATGTGGAATTTAATTGTTTTTTAAACTTGTTTATTTAAATTCTTAGAACCGTATTTATATTTTGAATATTATTTTTGAGATATTCTTTTAGAAGGTTGATACAAAAACCAAAATTAATTGGAATTACAAGAACCGAACTCGACAAAATAACCCCAATATATCCTAAATCTAGGTATTTGAAAAACCAAATCAAATCCAAATCTGAACCAAATCAAAAACTAAATCTATAAATCTATTAAATCTTTTTTAGTTTTGAACTTTTATATAAAATACTCGAAGTCGATCTATGCCGAACCAAACTCTGTCAGAAAAATAAAATAGATCTTAAATTAAAAGAACCAAAATATTGTATTAGAGGAACCGAACTCGACAAAATTCCAGAATGAATCCTAAATATATGTACCCATAAAACTGAATCCAAACTAGAACCGGAACCGAATTAATAACCAAATTTGTATATGATATATTTTATTAAATTTTAGCTTTTTATTGTTTTTTTAATTAAATCTATTAATTTTATATATTTATATAAAAATTTATAATAAAATCTATGAGATTTGTTTTATATTTAAACCGTGTTCATTTAGATTCTTAAATCAGTATTGATATTTTGTAATGTTGTTTATAAGTCTAAAGTTCGAACCAAAATCGACAAGATTAGATAAGTTGAATCCAGACCGAACCTGATAAAATATCTAAATGGATCTTAAGTACATATACCTAAAAAGCTGAACCTAAACTTGAAGCGGAACCAATAATTTATCATAACCCATATATCACGTCAAATTCTAGTTTTCAAAAGAAGAATTATTATTTTTTATTAGTTTAAAATTTTTATATAAAAAATTGTTACTAAAGTAGTTGTTATAAAGTCTGTTATATATGAAAATGACTGTTTTCTAAAAAATCCCAAAGAAATCGGAGACTTTATAATCACTAGTTAGTTAAAGTCACGAATCACCCAAGATTATAATGCGGATGGGCAATTTGGAAGAAAAACAACAGAGTTAAGGACCTTTTAAGGCAGACAATTCCCTTTTCTTTTTTTTTTTTCTTTTCTAAATTACAATTAAACATGTGTTTACTGGTTATAATGTATGAATTTCGTGAGTAGCATACTATATATTAATAAAACTAAATGATATGTTAGATTGTGAACAATAACATTGAAGAGCAAGACAAGAGTTTATGTTATAATAATTTGAATAGAGATCTCTCACATACAATACTGTATCTGAAACGATCAAGCGGTGTACGCATTCTTTGCGTTCCTATCAAGCTTCTTTGCATCCTCCTGAAACAAAACAAAACCATACCAGAAAGTGAACAAAGGGTGAGTGAGAGATGAAAAAAGACTTTGAATTCGCATCGTGAGAAGATTAATTTCTTACATGGATGATGAAACCTATGCTGTTGTTATAATCAAGAAACTCCTTCCATTGTTTTCCAATGCTCACCTGCAACATTGAAGCGCACAGAAATTTCATACCTTTTTTTTAATTTTTGTTTTAGCAGTAAGGCTGTTTTATGAGTTTTTTGATGATAAATTGTCGTTTCTGTTTACCTGAGCAGCTTCTTTTGTAGCGTTTTTGGTCCAGATAGATATCCTTTCTTGTTTCCCTCTAATGTTAACAACAGCTCCACAGATTTCATCTCCATGGTCAAACTGTTCTCCAATCAATGCAAGCAACTAAACAAGGCATGTGAAAAGAAAAACCCATTTAGACTTGCTTGGTTATAACAAACATTATCCATCAAAAGTAAAAGAAACAGAATAAAATCGTACAGTGTAGAGCCAGGACTTATCAGACTTATCCTTAGGGAACGTCATAGTCCATTTTCCTCCATTTGCACAAATAGGATCCTCCCACTTTGGTTCGATATTGTGTTTGAAACAGTAGAAGTCAGCTCCTGGAACTAACTTGCTCGGATGTCTCATATTATTGTACAAACTGCAAAGCAAAGTACAATATGTTTGATTTAGTAAGTTAAAGAACGCTATACAAACCTATTAATCCATGGTGAGATCATAACCAAAAACAAGACAACAGCATTCCATAGACATCAGGGAAACTTTGTGTTCATTATCTCATTTGATGATTTCAAAAATTCATTTCTTTCTCACACTAAATTTTCTCTGCTACTTTACTTTTTAGATCTTCTGGTTCAATGTTTAGCTATTCTATCGCAAACAAGTGAGCAGAAACCGAAATTTCTGAGATCTAACAGTCGCTTTAGATTAAACAGAAGATTGTAGCAATCCCTAAAACCCTACAATAACTTGAAGCTACGCATTCCAACACCAAACTTGCAATTCTTCCCACAAACGGTGATTTCACGAAATATTCTAATCCACCAACAATGAACATAAATTTTTCCGGGATATCGGAATCTAAAACAATACCTAGATGCATAACATTGAGACAAACAGAAATTGGATAGGGAAAAATCGAAAAAAGTTAACAGCCTAACCTCCAGAATTCCTCAACAGTCGAGAACGTGAACACGGATCGCAAGGAACTTCCCCAAGTGGTCTGCTTCGATTTCACCGAAGGATTATCGAACCAAAAAGTCCACGAATGCTCCAACGGATGCGATTGAGGAACGGCGGATTTATTCGATTCGTCTACGTCTCCGTGACCTTCGCTGCCGACGATTTCACCTTCTTCAGCATC
Organism: Lepidium sativum; assembly: GCA_023374145.1. NCBI lineage: Eukaryota > Viridiplantae > Streptophyta > Magnoliopsida > Brassicales > Brassicaceae > Lepidium > Lepidium sativum. The sequence goes on along the minus strand of JAKUCM010001344.1, from coordinate 8,357 downwards.
ATCACCTTCCTCCTGGTATCGATCAATCGGATTCTCTGAAGAATTACGGTTTGCTTCTTCCGTAACAACAGGCTTGGGAGTGTCTTCGACCGCCATTGTTTCTGCAAACTGCCTCTCTCTTCTTCTCTTCTCCAAATGCACTTCCTCGCGTAGGGTTCACAAAGATACGACGCCGTTTGCGCGTGACACACTTTCTATTAGGCATGGGCATAATAGCCGAAACCACCCGAATCCGAACCCAATCCGAAATACCCGAATCTGAACCGAACCAATATCTATAAAATACCCGAACGGGTTTTACATTATGAAAATAAGGGTACCCGAACCCGATCGGATAAAACCGAAAGCCGAACGGATACCCGAAATACCTGAAATATATAATATATTTACACAAATATTTATATATATACTTATAGTTACACAAATATTTAAAATTATAATTACAAATCTAAAAAACTAATCAATTTATAATCAATATAACATTACAAAACTAAAATATTAAATAGTTTAATAAGTTTTGATTTTTAAAACGGTTTTTTTGAAAATATTCTGATTAAAAAATTAGCTAAAAAATTTGGATGATCCGAACCCGACCCGAAATTTGATATTCGAACCCAATTCGAACCTGAAATTTTTTACCCGAATCCGATCCGGACCCGTTAAAAATACCCGATCGAATCTTAGATTGGTAAATCTGAAATACCCAAAATCCAAAAGACCAGACCCGATCGAATCCAGATACCCGAATGCCCATGCCTACTTTCTATGACTTCAGAGAATATTCGAGCCAATGTAAATTAGTTTAACTATTTTTGGTGTACTAATTAATTACTATATGAACTGTAATGGGCTTTTTATATTGGGCTTTCACTTGTCTCTTCAGAGACATCCGATAAAAAAACATATTGGGCCTTCAGCTGTTTTGACTTTTAATGCCCATTTAATTGGTTACTTATATTTGGTTAAAACACAAAAAACGTAAAATTTTCTCGTTGCTGTGTAAACGCCAAACATTTAAGTCATAATTAATTAAAAAATGTTATCGGATCTATATTTTAAAAAAGTTTTAGTGATTCGAAAGTAGTGAAAATTTTGAAAATTTTCTATATTCTTTTAAAGTTTAAAAGATTGTCTAAAATTTTTTAATGTGTTTTGTCTTAAGACTTTCAAAGTTTTATGCAGTATTAAATATTCTTATAAATTCTTACATCTATAATACGACATATATTAAAAATATTAAATATTAAATATTTTCCATAGTTTTCAAATATAAAATATATTCAAAATATAAAATATATTTTATAGTGTGGCTTTTATATAAATTCTATAAATTGTATTAAAAAATCATAAATTGTACAATTTTCTTTTCAAACTTGATGGTATGTCAAATTTCATTATTAATTATTTTATTTTTTTATTATCATTTTTTTGAGATTAATTATTCTTGAATCTTCTGTTTTAAGAATTTATTAATATATATTTTAGTTAATATTTTTATAATTTTAGGAATTTATCATCAATACAATACTTTTGAAAAATATATTTTGTAAAAGAATATGTATAAAATCAACAAACTAATAACATAATATTTTAATTTAATAACTATATGAAACTTTTTCATGACAAATCAATAAAACAAAACTTTTATAGACTTTATTAAAATTATGAATCCAATAATTCTACATTTTTAAAAATCTTACAAGATGTTTTACAAATATATAAACTAATAACACAAAACTTTAATAAAATTTAGAAAAATCTTGATTTAATAACAATATTCTTAATAACTTTTAAATCTCTATAATTCTATCTAATTACATAAATCACAGTAACACCCCTGAATGTTTAGGCCGACACAACTTTTAGAATAATAATCACATAATACTTTATGTTTCCTTCATAGGCGTATATTTACCGTATGACTGCTAAATGTTAAAACACTTCAAAATGAGAACATTAAGGTTTTTAAATATTTAAGGACATATATATATATATATATATATGCCGAGGACAGGTGGTTCAGTGGTGTAGTCACTTTACAAATCTTCAAAGTTCCAGAGATCGAACCCCCTACCTATAATAGTAGAAGTGAAATTTAAAAGCCAATGGATAGTTGACAAAAAAAAAAAAATATATATATGTATATTATCTAAAGAAGAATATAGCTTTTGGAAAGTATATTATTTTATTGAAATAAATTGTAGAATTTTGCCATACATCTTATATATTGGATTGTTAGCTGTCACGTTTAGCTTCGTTTCTGCGGACGGTAGTATGAACATTTGCCTAAGATCTATAGTTTGAAAGGACCCAAAATTTGTTTTTTTAATTGTAATATGAAAAAATCTCTATAAAATAAAAAATCTTCGAAATACATCTTATAATACCCTATGTATTAGATTTATTATTTAATAATGTTGTATTGTTACTAAATTTTTAGATATTTTGTTTAATTTTAAAGTGATTATTTCGATCTATCTTTAAATACCAACATTAAAATTTAAAACTGATTTTCATAAGTTGGTGGACAATCTATATAAATTTAGAGAAATGCATTAAGATTTAAAGAAATACTTTTTAAAATCATAACAATTTTAACCAAAATTTATAATTGTTAGACGAAAAAAATAAAAAAATTTATATTTTTAAAATACTTGATTTGATTTGTTAGATGAATAAATAATAACAAAATTCGCCATTAAAAAATTCAAAAAATTATATACATTTTTAAAATTATTGATTTACTAGACAAAAAAGATAAAGAGCTATACATTTAAAATCGCGATTTATTAGATAAAAAATGTATACATTTTTTAAAGTGACCACTACCACTATGTCACATGTTTTTGGTATAAATAACTAATTTTAATCTAACCAAAATTTATATTATTAATTTTCTTAACTATAAAATGATAGTTTTAAATTTATATAATGTTTAGAAAGAATTCAAGATTTGATATATAGTTTTTAAAAATAAATGAAATTTTAATTCACATAAAATATTAAAATAATTTGATCATGTACATAGGTTCTATTAATCTACAACATTCAACTTTTTAAAAATAATATATGGAATACAATATTCCACAATATAAAAATGGGTCTAAAACATTAAAAAAAACACAAGTGTGAAAATTTAAAAGTCTAAAAATCTAAATGAATACGGGTCTAAGAAGTTAAAGGAAAATGTATCCAAAAATCTATTGAATTCATGTTTAAAAACTTAATAAAATGAGTCGAAACATAAACATGAATATAAAAACTTAAATAATGAACACATATCTAAAAACACATTTGACACGAGTTTAAAATTTTTTATCAAAAACTCTAATGCATCAAATCAAAATAAAAAGGATCAGAAAATATATTTTATGTACAACACGAAATCATTATTATAAACTGTTTTAGTATATTAAATATATAAAAAATAAATAAATTTCTATATACAAATGAAATCATAAAACAAACATATAAACAAGTATCATATATAAAGATTATAAATAATTATATATATATTGATTTTCATAAAATAACTCGTGCACAACACGTGTAATCATTTAGTTATTAAAATAAAACAGCCCAAATTTAAGAAAATGCCCAAATAAATTTTTAACTTAGCTAATAACTAAATTTGGATTTTTTAAATCATATCTTACTAATTTTTTTCTTGGCTCCTTTAAATTTCAAATATCTCGAAAGTATAATTTTTATACTCTTTATAAGAAAATTTCGCCTCCTTTAAAATTTTATATCTTGTAAACATAATAGTTTGTGTTATAAACTAACAAAATATATGATTTTATTAATATAATTTATCGATGACCACAATTTATAATAAAACTATTGATTTCATATGTTATTCAATTAGAGCATCTGAAGGTACTTACAAGTCAAAATCTCTCTGAGATGCTATTTTTATTGGAATTTTCTCGTACCACCTTTTACCTGTTTTAGGTGTTAGTTTCCAAAATTTTTTAAAACAAAACTTCTATCTGACAATTTCTGGTTTTCCAGCTTTTTTTCCACAAAACAAGCATACAAAATGAAGACCTTTATTATCTGTGACGTATTTGAAGTGGATCTGGAAATATTTTGGACTCCCAAGCTCGAGATCTCACTCAGTTTCATTAAAAGTACATCCTAACATTTCTGAAATTCATTCATTGAGTGAATAAAACTTAATATCTCACATATACTATCATGTCTAAGAGACTCTCTTAAGTAGAGAAAGGCAAGGATTCGGCTTACACAGCAGAGAACCTCATATGAGAAGAATCAAAGTCAAAGAGGTAGATAACCCACATGCTCAAACAACATAATCTCACACTCCTCTGCAGACCAACAAACCCCAAAACTCAAGAGGGTTTTGTCCCTTATCCCTTTTCTTTCTGAGCACTAAATATGCGAGTTCCAATCTGGGGAATGGACTTGTGCGGTTCCAGCTCTCTTTTAAGGAAGATATGAAAAAGTTCTTGAAAATAATCCCTACCACTTCGCCAAATGGATGCTCATACTCCAAAAATGGAAACCCTCACTATCACCCTTCTTCCCATTTCAAATACCATTTTGGATCTCCATACAAGGCCTCCCTTTCCATCTTTGGTCAGAGCTCACAATCTGCATCAGACGAGAGGATATTGGTAAAGTGAAAGCAGTTGAATTTACATCCATAGCTGCTAGAGTCAACTGAATCTTACCACTCATTATGAAATATGTTCTCAACTCCCTAAACGGAGAAGAAATTACTGTGAATTCTGGTATATGAGAAACTACAAAGGTTCGATGACCACTACTACCTCCTCAGCCACGAAAGGCGAGATTGTCCATAGTTGGATATCTTAGCCCTCAAAAGAGTAGAATAACGGTTAAGCCTCAACAGATCTTACAAATCAAGAGCAAATGAAGATGAACGCAAATATAAGGATATGTCATACTCACACCAAAGTCACATACACAAATAGAATAGAGAAACATACCAAAGAAGTCGGGAACCATACCATAGTGATCTTAGACAAAAATTGAGCAACTCATCCCACAAAAATTGAGCAATTGAGCAAAAATTGAGCTAGGTTGGGTTGTGGGTAATTGAACCTAAGCAATAAAACCTATCTGTAATTTGAAACCAATGAGAGTTAGGACCTTTAGGTTATTAATAGAGGGGTAGATTCAACGAGATTTGGTTTACCTTTATTTATGTTCAAGCCGAGAATAAGATCAGAGTAGTTCCTAAATAGTTTCCCTGACAAGAATTCTAACTCCTGAATGAATACCCGACATCTGATTGCTTTAATTATTTGATTACATTCATGTCAAAGTTGTTAGAATTCACTTCTCTAATTTTGATTGATATAGCTTGCGATTATGTAAAAGTTGAGAGTGTAACATGGTTCTCTGAGGAATTCGACCCCTAAGTATTATTACGTTTGTTGTGCACTTGCAATAGGATATAGGGTTAAAACTCGTAGTATCACCTCTGCATTGAGGGAGCATCATCTACTCATTGGTTTCAAATTACAAATAGGTTTTATTGCTTAGGTTCAATTACCCACACAACCCCACCTAGCATCAACTCTCGTTGGTAGTGAAAGGAATTGGTCTTCTAATCTAGTTCTAGTTCTTAACAATCTTCTGAAAAATTAACAACCTAAAATCATCGAATAGGTGATCAGGCTAATCTATGCATTAAACTCAAGTATTAGAAGGAGAATCATCTATTCATCAATCCAATTTGTTCCCCAACAGTGAATTCTAAAACTCTAGAATCTCTAGATCCGATCTAAGATCTACTCAGACATAGAACAATGAATCAAGCAAATCATGATGAACTGAGACTGAAATTGCATTAACAAAGAGAAAAATGATTCATAAATTCTTCTCAAGTATGAAGAGATCTTCTTCCTAGCTTACAAACTCTTAAAACTCTTTTTCGACTCTCAAAAGCGGCCCTCAAAATAAAATAGGAAAAGAGTATTTATAGGGCCCAAAACAAGAGCTGAAAATCCTGAAATTAGGTTTCTGCAAAAGGCATCGATCGAGTCGATCCTTGGTTGATCGATCGATCTTTGGATGTTGAGTCGATCTTCTCAGAAATCAAGTTTTTCTTCAGATCATGCGCATAATCCTTGTTAGATCATTGATCGATTGATCCTTCCTTTCGTGGAAAATGCTTCAAACCTCTCCAAAGTCCATCTTCAAACATGATTCCAACTCTGAACGTTTTTGACCTGAAATCTCAATAAAAACATAGACGAATTTCCCAAATATAACCGTAATAATGAGCTCAAAACCGGTAAAATATGAGGAACATCAATTCCCCCAGACTTAGCTTATTGCTTGTCCTCAAGCAAAGAAAGAAAGACTGTAGGAAGATCACATCTCATCAGACAAACGACTCTTTCGAGATCCTGCACATCAAGTCCAAAGTGATCACAAGAATATGACTTATCAAAATCGAGACCACCTTGTACTTCCCCCCAGACTTAGCAACATAACAATCTTGTGTCACAACTCAAAATAAACAATCAGGTTCCCCATACTGACTTCCAAATAAATCTAAGTGCAGTCTCTTTTGAGGGAATATCGATCAAAAGACGAAAAGTTTTCACTTTTACTCTCTAGACTACCTTCAATCTGATTTCATCCCTATCTTTTCATAAAACCAATTCTTCCCAGTAAGTTGCTTCATTGGAGTTTCCTTCAGTAAGCTAATTAGTAAAGTGAAAAGATTACGTCATTGGATGTATCCTCAGAAACGTCTAATTCACTTTAAAAACTCGTAGCGTCATTGGGAAACTTATACCCTAGGTTAACTTCATGCAAAAACTTATATTAACCATCAGAATGTTTGGCTTAAAAATGCCTGAAAATGATGAAGAGAAAAACAGAACAAACTTATAAGGAACATCTTTCATTGAGTAAAGAGAAAGAACATACCTAATGTATTACCAATTCCCTTGACGATAGAATTAAGTCAGGTTAGGTGTGAAATGAGCATGAAATCCCCTGAAAGTTGAGATGAATGTGCTCTGAAACTGAGTGTTGCTTTGTCTCTAGGTTTTCCAATAGTCTGATCGATTCCTGACAAATGCAAATCAAGTGATAATAAGTCCAGGATAATGCTGAGAAAATCGAAAATCAAGTAGTCTGATGTCAGTCTCAAAAGCTCAAAATACAGAAATAAAAGAAAGAAATAGTCTGAAAAATCTAGAATGCAAAAAAAAAACAAAACAGAAAAATACGTTAGTCAATAAGTGTTCTCCCTGAGACTTACTTTACACCATCCCGGTGTAAAAATAAATCAAAAGGAAGACATAAAAACGCATAAGAAAGAAAAAGAAGAAAAAAGAAATAGTCTTAAATAAAATGATAATAAATTGAAACAAAAGTTGGGAGTAGTGAAGAAACTACTCAGGGCTCTCGCTGTAGCGGTCGCCTGGTGCTTAGCGACGGTGAGGAACGCGGTAATCCATTGGCATATCATCCGTCTCATCATCAGACCAATGTCCAACAACATATGGTCGGCTAGTAGGTGCAGTAGGCATGGAGGCATGCTCATCACGATCGGCTGCAGGTGCACTCATACAAAGGAATGTTGGGATCCTCCTCTAAACATTCCAGATGGTCCGCTGAATCGACCTCTTCCTCTTCTCGTTCTCGACCTACCACTCTATGAATTGCTGATCCGTGAATTCCGTCGAGTAATGAGGCAATCCGAGTTCCTCCTCAGGAAACTCAGGAAGTAAAAGCCAAAAGGTTGAGCGACTGAAGCTGGACGTGGTGCGGTTTCCTTCTCCTTGAGCTTACCGGAGATCTCAGGATGCGACAAATCAGGCTGGAACTCCACGTTCTCTCTGCAGCTAACTGAAGTGATGTGAGGAGCTGGGAGGGTGACATACACTATCTCCCTCAGTTCTATCCTTGTACGCTGCCGTAGTTCTGACAAGGGAGGGGGCATCCCTGTTAGCCACACTATCCACAAACTACGTCTGTTCCGGTCTTGGCCACGGCAAACAGTCACCAAGCTGACCTCGTCTAGGCACATCGTCGTAATGTCGCGACGAATGACCGCTCTGCAGACTCAAAGATACCCGGACCTTCTTTGTAGGTTCCCTAGGATTAGAGGTTGATGTTCAAACCATCTACAAAGAAAGAATAGAGACACAACCAAAAAAATAAGTTTGTGATCCAGAAAATTCACAAGAATTCAATATCCTAAGCATACAAATGATTGGTGGTTCGATTGCTTATCTAATTAAACAATATTAACATCTAGAAATGCATCAATCAAACTACAGCAAATCAAAACCAAGCCTAAAAATTTTAAAATTTCTCTAGAAATTCTCCTTCAACCTAACAAG
>JAKUCM010001343.1:0-15496 GCA_023374145.1 Lepidium sativum | reverse complement strand
AAGATGATAATTATACTGCTTAACGAAGTAGACATAAAATTACTTAGAGAAAGTTTTTGATAATGAATTAAAGATATAAAATAAATCTTTACATTTTAAGCATGGTTGAATTTAATTTTGAAAAATAATATTTGGAGAAATAAAAATTAAATATGGTTTGATAACAATAATTAATTAGGTTGGATAAGCATTAATCTAGGATCCCTATATCTATAACATCTTTACAAACCCATACTTTATTCAACACAAAATTCTAGTCTGTTCAATAAATCTAGAAAATTATACCAGAAACAAATATGTATTAATTTAAGACTAATGTAAATAAATAAATAAAATGACATAATAAATATGATTTTTTGTAATATCTCTATATGATTAAACTAACAAACTCCAATTATTTTGCTCTTTGATTTTCTATTTTTTAAGAGTAAATTTATTTATCTTTAGTTTGGTTTTATATTTTCTTATATTTTGATCATAGTTTGCATATGTTTTAATCATTTTTTGAAATATAATTTTCATTTCATGTGCATTTTCAACATCTCGTCTGCTAACCAAATTATTCTTCACAACAACGACTTGATTTATACTTATTTTGGTATTGCTAGTCCAATGACTAATTATAACTATCAATCACCAGCAACTAATTGAATAAACTTTAATTCGCTAAAAAATTTAGCGACTAGTCATTTGGATTGGTCGCTAGCGACCAGCAACCCCCAAACGAACAACACTACTAATTAAAAAAATAATTAATTAAAAATAATTTTAAAAATAAATCTAAAATAATAACAATAAAATTATATAAAATAAAAATTATCAAAATAAATATAAAAAATTCATATATATAAATTAAATATAAAATTTACGAATATTGAAAGAAAATTTAAAATTTTGTTTTGATTTTGTATAAGTATATTTTAGATAAATAATATATAATATATTTGTTATTTGATTTTTATAAAATTTTCGGTTTAAACATTATCAAAATTTTATAATTCAAATTTACATATAATTATATATATATATATATTTATTAAAAAAAATTTAAAAAATATTTTTTTATTATAAAAATAATAACAAATAGTCGTGATGGTTGCAACTGCAAAACAAATAGTAATTAGTTGCAACAACTACCAAACAAATAAAAACCAAAAGTTTTATTGTTGTTGCTAATCTTGATTGTTAGCAACTATAAAATGAACAAAACCTAAGTGTCCAAAATTTGTTAAGCTTTCGGTTTGACATTTTTATTGTGCCACTCATAAGAGTCTATTGCAAGACACTCATTCAAAAATATTTTAATATCTTGCAATTTATGAGACTAAAACACTTTATTTTTCATAATGCTCCACAAAAGTTGTATAGGTTGCCATATTTGAAACTATTATGAAATGTTTAGAGGTTATTTTGCTATTAGTAAGCAACTCATCAAATACTGTGAAGTCTATCTTCTTATAGATATTATGTTGAATTAGAATCGCAGTCAAATTTTATAATTTTTTTGCAAGAATACGAAAAGTTAGACATCCATTAAAAAATGGAGATTTACTCAAATACTTTTAAATTATAGGATAATAACTTAAATGCTTTACAATTATCCATAATTACTCAAATACATTTACTTTTTTTAAACTGCCATTAATCAATTCTACCTCATAAGCGCGTGCCAACTGTACCACGTAAGCACACGCACAACAGGAGCACAAACAAAGACAACCAAGCTCTGCCTACAGTGTGACAGATTTTGGCGGGCCCTTTCTTCTTACAAAGCTCAGTCAAGATCCGCCACAGTGTGGCAGTTTTGGCGGACTCTTTCTTCTTACGAAACTCAGCCAAGATCCGTCAAACTGTGGTGGATCTTTTCTGACCTTTCTTTTTACGGAGCTCGGCCAAGATCTGCCACAGTTTGGCAGATCTTGGCTGAGATTGTTCCCCAACTTTCTTTGAGCAGACCTTACGGAGCTCAGCCAAGATCCACCACAGTTTGGCGGATCTTGGCTGGCTTGTTTCTCAGCCTTCTTCGAGCAGACCTTACGGAACTTAGCCAAGATCCGCCAAATTGTGGTAGAGTTTGGCGGATCTTGGTTTTGCCATGATTCATTTAACATAGTTTGTGAAGAATGACAAATTTATCCCTTAATTATTGCATCACCTACCCCTTACCTCTTTGTTAGCTCTACACATATCACCATTGTTGCTCTGCCTGATTCCTTATCTTATCTTTTGAGCTTATTTTCATGGTTTTGAGCTTATGGATCAAATTATTTTAGTTTGTGGGAGTTGGAAATTTGACTAAAATCATTGGTTCTTTGTAGTGGATAGTTCTCATGGTTGTACAATCATTGAATTGAGTGAAAATATGCATTATGACGAGTTTGTGAGGATGGTTCATGAAGATTTCGATCTAAATCAATAGATCTTCAAGGTAAAATTGAGTTACATATCAAAAGAACTCATGCACGCACTACCATAAGATACACTTCCTATCTTCCTGACCAACAAGAGGCAATTGCGTGGCTATGTGCAACAATTTTGGAAAGAGTCAATTCGTCTTTGTGTGAACGATTTAATTCATCGTGTGGTAGAGCTAGGCGGACTCTCAAACAAGAAGAGAAAAAACCCTTTGACTACAATGAAGAAGCAGAAATAAGATTCCATTACTGCGACAATGTAGATTGTGCAAGCTCCGGGGATGAAGACTTCATAAGTGTTCAGAGGAAGTGCAAACAAGTCGGTAGAAAGACTCTTCCTCACAAAAAAAAGACTCGACATTTAATGATGAGTACTTAGACATCGAGATGAGGTCACTTCAATTAGGTGTTGGTCAAATATATCCCACAAAAGAGGATCTTGAGTCAAGGTTGAAGACATTATCTGTTTTACATAGGTTTGAATTCAATGTCATATCACCGACGAGAATGTTACTGGTTGTTAGATGTTGGGTACCAAACTACACATGGAGAGTCCGAGCTTCACACCACGATACTGAAAGTCTTTCTTTCTATATCTGAGTATATTGTGGAGAGCACAATTGCTCAGTTACTGAGAGGTCATATCGGGCACGTCAAGCAACGCCTGATATTCTTGGTCGTTTATACTTGGATTTTGTGGGAGGTGTTGGGTCTTCTATTTTTCTCGCTCATGTTGCTAAATCACTGAACAAACATTATCGTTTGATGGTTAAAAATCTACCAAATCTTGTAGATTTAAGCTCAACTAAAGACAGCCAAGGGTCAGCCAAAGTGTGGCTGCCTTTGGCCAACCTCAGCCACTCTCTGGCGGATCTTGGCTATCTTATTACGAACCTTATGAAGATCAGCCAAGGTCCGCCACATAATGTGGTTAGTGTCGCCCAACGTCTGCCACATTTTGGCTGAGTTTGGTGGATCTTCGTTGAGCTTTATTGTTACATAGTTTAGTTTAGTTTTAACTTTCCTTTCTTTGTTACCACTGTCTAGATCATGTATTAGAAGGTGCATCATACATTAATAGAAGCTCGCACTATAGTTACATGAGGTACTTAAGAGAACAGTTTTGAAGAAATTCCTTCGTATTTATATAGGATCAGACGAGCAAATCCAGGAACACTTATCAAGATGAAAGTAGATGAATATGATAGGTTCAAGTTTATATTCATTGCATTCGATGCAAGCATCAGAGGATTTGTGTACATGAGGAAGGTTGTTGTTGTGGATGAAACATTTTTACAAGGAAAATATAAAGGGACTCTACTCACGACAACAATGCAAGACGGAAATTTCAACATTTTCCCTATGGCTTTTGGTGTGGTTGATACAGAAAATGATGAATCTTGGGAATTGTTTTTAGACAACTCAATCGCATTATTCCGGATGATTAAGAGTTAGCCATCCTTTCAGATAAACATAGATCAACAACCAAGGCAATAACAAAAGTATATCCGCTTGCCTCTCGGGGGGGTTTGCATTTACCATCTACGAAAAAATATTTTGACAAATTTCAAAGGAGGAGAATCCTTTAAGCTGTTTAAGAAGGATGCAACTGCATATAGGCGCGACAAGTTTAATGCAATATTCGGCGAAATAGAGATACTAGATCAAAGGCTGTATGAGTATTTGTTAAAGGCAGATGTTCGTTTGTGGAGTCGTACACATTTTCCAGGGAATAGATACAATTTCACCACGTCAAACATTACAAAATCTATCAATCATCCATTAGGTGAAGCGCAAACTTCCCTATTGTGCAACTTGTAGATTCTATAAGGGCAATGCTAACAAGGTGGTTCTCAAAGAGGAGGGAAAAGGCGGCGATTACACCGACAATTCTCACATCCACAATCGAAAAAGTTATTAAGGTATCACTTTGGTAAAGCTTGGTTAACTTTGGTAAACTTTAGGCGATCTTGGTTAATATTGAAAGAGTTTGGCTAAGCTTAGTAAGAATAAAGCTCAGTCAAGATCAACCATAAATTGGTGGACCTTGGATGAGCTTCGTAAGAAGAAAGGACAGTCAAAATCAGCCAAACTCTACCACAATGTGGCGGAGTTTGGCTGGTCTTGGCTGATCATGTTTGATCTTGTTTGATTTTGTAGATTGTAATTTATGGAATTTGGTTATTTTGGCATTAATTCTTATTTGGCCATGCATAATAGACTCCTAGATGTCACACAATACAATGTGCAAAACATTGACGAGCATCAAACTGTTGTCACATGTTCGACATCATCACATTTGGTTAATTTGACGGAGATCATGGCGTTGCAAGAAGATGTTGGGAGCATACTAGCTCGAATTGGGTTGTCAAAGTTCTACCGTTCTCGCCATGTCAAGCAAGTTACTTCTTCCATGTAGTAAGACCCGTATATGAAGATTTGGAGAACTCAATCGCCGACCAAGAGTACCTTACCTATGGCCTGAACAACACATGGTTTTGAGTAAGCATTTCGGATACTTGCAACATTTTCGAGATTTGGGACATAGATCGATTTGGGAGAGTATGATTCTCTCTTCTACTTTTGGAACTTTATAGCAGTCGAAAATTTGGACAATGAACTAAGACAAAATTGATAACGAATCCAACAATTAGAATTGTGGCAAAGTACCTTGCGGACACGCTCTTTTGCCAACCCAACGTACCAAGAGAAAATCTAACGCATTGGGTTACGCGTTCTCTACAAGGATCTTTTCCAGTTCTTGGTGGACGATAGTGGGAGTCCTCTCTTCCCATAAAATGTGGATCATTGACCAAACACAATATATATATATATATATATATATACATATACATATATTAGATGATCACATGTGATGTGCATGAGATATAGAAGATAAGATTGACATGGAGGGTTCAATTTTGGTCTCCAATAAAAATCAAATGTGGATCTTGGACCTAACAGAAAAATATACCATATAGTAGAATTGAATTTTTGTCATAGATAAATGGGATCCCTAGATAAATAGGAGTGATGAACATATATTTTCAAGTTCATTAAGAATTATGCATTTTCAAGATTGATTCTAGGTAAACAAACTTAAAGAACCAAATCTTTGAATTTCAAGCGTTATTTTATGTAGTTATATATTTTCAATTTTGACTCGGCTTATAACAATAGAATCAATCTTTATAAAATTATGAATATATCTAAAACTTGGGTTATTAGAATATCTCCAATCCATTCTTCCGTATTTTCCTCCAAATAGAATTACTCTATTTCATTCATTTTTTCTCTAACCCATTATTCCATTTCAAACATATTCTTTTTTTCTTAATTTATTGTATATTTTCAATAAAAACCCTTTAATTCTGATATTTATAAATTTTACCCATTAATCTGGTTTTAGTAATAAAGTAAAAGAATTACAACTATTATCTAAAATTAAACATATATTATTAAAAAAAAATACATTACATAGAGAAATAAAATACAAATACATTTTTCAAACATTAAAAATCTCAACATACTTCTCTCACAAATGGTCAACTAAAACATAAACAAGAGAGAAATGAGTTTCTTTATTTAGGAACAAAACAAAAAAAAGTTAACATGTGTAAAATTAATTTATAAAAAAAAGTCCCACTCCAATATAGAAGTGAGTTAGAATTCAAAATGGGTAATGAAGGAGAAAATGTAGTTGGGTTGGAGATTGTCTTACAAACTCCATTCAAAATATTTGGGATCTGAATAATTATTTAAACAAAAGTATGAAGTGGGACCTTAAGCTGACAACAGCAACCGTTTCAAGTTTTCGAACATAACCGGTTTCTTAAACCTTAACCGGAAAAAGTAAACAGCAGATTCATATAAAACAAATATTCACGAGTTAAACCAGTTTTATTTATAAAGTGTTCTCGAAGAGACAAACGCATTTCGTCTTCATTCTTTGTTTAATCGAAAAAACCAAAAATCATGAAGAGCAACACAAACACTAATCTGATTCTCTTCCACCACCACACTCCATTAACCTCAAAATCAGCTTCATCCGCCGCCGTCGCCGCCGCTAATCACCACCGTCTCTTATTCATCTTCTTCCTCTCTTTCTTCACTCTTCTTTTCTCTTTCTCTCTCTTCTCTTCCTCAATACACTCCACCAACACCTCTCACTCTCTCTCCTCATCTTCTCTTTCCTCTTCCTCCTTATCTCCGCCTGTACTCACCGCACTTCTCCACTACACTTCCTCATCTCCACCAAACACTTCAATGTCTTTCTCTGAACTCTCAACAATCTCCAATATCATTCAATCTCATAGTCCTTCTTGTAACCTCTTAATCTTTGGACTTACTCATGAATCTCTTCTCTGGAGATCCATCAATTTCCGAGGTCGTACTGTCTTCGTTGATGAGAATCCTTACGCAGTTTCGAAGTTTGAACAAAGTAATCCAGGTGTTGAAGCTTACGACGTCGTTTTCTCAACCAAAGTCTCTCAAGCTTCGAAACTTTTGGGTTATTATAAAACCCGACCCGAATGTCGACCCGTTCAGAATCTATTGTTCTCTGATTGTAAATTGGGTATTAACGATTTGCCTAATTTTGTTTATGAGATTGATTGGGATGTGATTTTGATTGATGGGCCACATGGGTATGCTTCTGATTCGCCGGGAAGAATGGCTCCGATTTTTACTTCGGCGGTTTTAGCTAAAAGTCAAGATTTTGCGAAGAATTTGAAGAAAAAAACTGACATTTTTGTACATGAATTTGGGAGGAAGATTGAGAGAGTTTACAGTGAAGAATTTCTATGTGAAGAGAATCTGAGTGAAGTCGTCGGAGACTTAGGACATTTTGTTGTGGCGGCGGAAGAAAAGGAGTTTCAGGGGATTAGGTTTTGTCGGAATTCGACAAGATTGTCGGAGAGTTTTACGGCGATGAGTGATGGTGATGAAGAAAAAGTCGGTGCCGACGATGACTGAAAGTGGGTTTGGTGTTTTTTACTTTCGATGGCTCTTTTGTAATTAAATTTAGCTTTTACGGTTTTTTTCGTTGTTTTTGATTAGTTTTTCGTTTATTTTTATTTTTATTTTTATTTTGTGGAACGATTACACTCGTGACCTGAAATCTATTCCAAATTCCGAAAAGAAACAAATGTTATTAAACAAAACTGTATAATACAAAATTATTAAAAAGAATTATTTTTGTGAAACTAAAATTAGACTATATAATATATATATAGAGAGATTTTTTTGTACTCACATAAATTAAATTGAAAAAATTAAATTGATTCGAAATACGTTTAGAATTTTTTATCGTAATTTAATATATTATTTATTATAATTTTATAAATTAATATTGTAATATATTATGTAACATATATTTTTATATTTCACAAATCGTTTTTATTTGTTGAGTATATATGATAAATCTAAGTTGAATTAGTAATTTGAAAATAATAAATAAACGCGAGGGCGATTTCCGGTGATTTGGAAGGTGATCTCCGGCGGTTTTCTCAGGGGGATTTGTGGGCATCTTGGGTTTGGGCTTCTTAAGAGGTTGCGTTTGGGTCTTTTCAAGCGAAAGAGAGATTCTCTACAAGAGGTTTTCCGCCACATTAAATCGAGAAATCCTAGGCGGTGGCTTAGCTACGACAGCGCGTCTTTCCGATTAGGTCATCCGACACTTTGGGAGGTCTTCGACGGGAACAATCAAGGGATATGAGACCACGACACCGATTCGGCTTCTCCGATAAGTATCTCTAACCCTAAATTTCTTTCAAATTGATTTGGGTTTTTTGTAGATCATTGGAGATCGATTGATAGAATGAAAGTGGTACAAATAGCCATTCCCCATGTATTTTCGTTTAAGATGGTTTCTAGGGTTTGGTAAGATGATAATGTTTTAGAATTTTGGAAAAATGGATTCGCGGAATGTTATATTTGAGACTCGGAGGAATGGTCACACCACATGTGATAACATTACTTTCATAAACGGTGTGGTCGCAATGATTCTGAAGGTTAAAGTACGATTTTTGGCATATCCTTGGAATCTGGATAACCTTACGGTTGATGTTCATAAATTATCGGGGTTGTATTTGGGTTGGGACCAGTGTGCGGTGCTGTTGGTTTCTTTATGCGATCTGGGAATTAAATAGCTGAACAAAGAGATCTTTCGTGTTGATACTATAACTAAGGAATCTATGAATGGTTGTATAGGTCATTGGAATTCTGATATGGTTTTAATGGATTATAGGAGCAGTTTGTACTTTAAGATGGTCCATCAAAGGGTTAGTAGGCAGCTAAATGGATCTTGGGTCATCTTTTTGACGGAATATGATACATTGTGTTGAGGTTACAAAAGTAGAGATAAGATGGGAAACAAGGTTAATTCGTAAGGAATATCTTGGTTTGGAAGTGATGTTTTGCATTAAATTTGCAGTTATGGGAGGTAGGAGCTTAAGTTGTCAAACCCAAATGGCGACACGAGTGTTGGCAGAGAAGGTTTTTGTAACGTGTAAGTTACAGAGGTCTTCGATATACTTATGTATGCCTAGAACATTGCTTCGTAATCTGACAATGTTATGGCAGGTGAACGCTTGCTTCTGGGGGCTATGAATGGTCATCAAGGGAATATGGATGCTTTGTAATTACATACTTTGTTGATTACGGAGCTTCTGGTAGAGTAATAGCAATTCAGCACCAAAGTAATGAGGTACTTTTTCAAAAGTTTCATGGTGGTTGTTATAATCTCCTAATACCTAGGAGTAAATTTAAAGTAATTTTCAAAAAACTTCACATGACGACTTATGAAACAGAACGAGGAATTTGGGGGATTAGGATTATTAATGATTTCAAATTTCAAATTGGAAGGATAACCCATTACGTGGAGTGTGTGCAAGGAAGATGGTACTTCTTGCAATTATGTCTCCAAGGAAAACACATAAGGTTACTAAACCCAAAGAAGGAAAGATTATGGAGCAGGATAAATGCTCACAGAAACCTTAAGTTTATGTTTTTAAACTTTTTTGTGGGTTGGACCAAAGAATTGGCTTTAGGAAAATAATAAGCGTTTCTGGTTTTCTTTGGATTATTGTTAAGCGAATTTGTTTTAGATTTCTGAAGTTTCAGCTTTGTTCTTAATAAGATCGTTTTTAAATGTGCAGTTTGGTAATTATCTTATGGAGATTATTCATGAGTCCAAGTCAAAATGGACCACAAGTGTGGACGTTAAACAAATATTCGGTTTATGTTGGTCTGGTTTTATAAGGTATATTGTTACATTTTATAAATTTATCATGATGCGCAATGATTCTGGCTATGACGGATTCATAATGGATGTGTGGCGATTGGTGGTCGGATATAATATAAAGTATAAGGCGTATTTGTTTACGGCTAAGGTTGGAATGGGTATATATTTGGATGTCTTATCTTTCCAGATAAGGGTGAGTGAAAATAAAGAGCTTTATATAGTTATACAATTGTTAAATTTTTAATGATTTCAAAACCCTCTGTTGGAACTGTCAGGGTATTGGTAATAAAACTACAATTAATTTCCTTAGGGATATATGGAGGAAACATCGTCCAGAGTTCTTATTTTTATCTGAGACAAAGAATTCTTATTTATTTCTGGATAGAATTCAATTACATTTGTGTTATAAATTTATGATTACGGTTGAACCAATTGGTGATAGTGGGGGTCTGGCATTTTTTATTCTGATGATTTTATTGTAAAAATCAATTATAAAGATAAAAATATGATTGATATTTATGTGGATATTAAGGGTCATACCATTAATATAACTTTTTTATATGGTGAACCGATTCAACAGAAACGGGATTATGTCTGGGAACGATTAACTCGAATGGGTATAAGTCGGATGTTACCATGGTTGATTATTGGAGATTTTATTGAACTCTCAAGGAATCATGAGAAGCAAGGTGGTGTGTTGCGCACACCTTCATCATTTTTGAATTTTAATCAGATGATTCGGGATTGTGGCTTGGTCGACTTCCCGAGAATTGGTAACTCTTGGTCATGGCGGGGAGTTCGAAAAAATGGTGTTGTTCGATGCATTCTGGATAAAGGTTTTGGGAATGGAGATTGACATGATTTATTTCCCTTATCCGAGGTGGAGTATTTGGATATGATCGGGTCGGATCATCGGCCTATAATTGGCCGTTTTCAAGATCAGGTATCTAGACCACACAAACGATTTGTTTTTGATAAAAGGTGGATTGGTAAGGAAGGGTTTAGAGAGTTATTTGAGAAGAGCTGGAAAGGATTTTCGTGTAGACATCGATCATCTTTTACAAGGAAAATAATTTGTTGTCGTAGAGAGATTTTTCATTGGAGAAGTAAATATATTTCTTCTGGGCGGCAGCAACTATTGGCCCTTCAGGAGATTTTGGAAAACTGTAAAAACTCTCCAAATGATGACCCGAGGGGAATTCTGGAGGCTACAGTGAATTTAAGAAAAGCCTATGTCGATGAAGAGGCGTATTGGAAGCAGAAAAGTAGGAATAAATGGCTTAAGGAGGGGATGAGAATAGAATATTTTTTCATGCTCAGAACTAGCAAAGGCGAGCAAAGAATAAGATTGTGGATCTCCTAGATAATAATGGTGTCTGGGT
The DNA here is from genome assembly GCA_023374145.1 of Lepidium sativum. Classification (NCBI taxonomy): domain Eukaryota; kingdom Viridiplantae; phylum Streptophyta; class Magnoliopsida; order Brassicales; family Brassicaceae; genus Lepidium; species Lepidium sativum. The sequence continues at coordinate 4,457 of JAKUCM010001343.1, read as the reverse complement.
GACGCAACACGAGGATGTTGTTGGGGATACCTCGCGCTATTTTAGGGCTCTTTTTAACAGTGCTGGGCAGAAAACGATTAATTGTGATATCATTGAGACACGAGTAACTGATTTAGATAATCAATTGTTAATGCGGTTGGCTACCGAGGAGGAAGTGAAAACCACATTATTTTTGATGGATCCCGGGAAAACGCCGGGTCTGGATGGTATGAGTGCTCTGTTTTTCCAATATTCATGGGAAACAGTAAAATCCGACTTATTGTCGTTAGTCAATAATTTCTTAATACATGGTGTTTTTGAGAGGAGCTTAAACAAGACAAATATTTGTCTTATCCTAAAAATGATGTGTCCAACAAAATGACGGAATTTAGACAAATAAGCTTATGTAATATTGGGTATAAGTTGATATCAAAAGCTATGTGCTTGAGATTGAGACGTCTATTGCCAAAGTTAATTTCAGAAACTCAATCGGTGTTTATCCCGGGCAGGATAATATCTGATAATATTTTGATTGCTCAGGAAATGTTTCACGCTTTGCGTACAAATGGTTCAGTTAAGGCTAAATACATGCCCATGAAAACTGATGGAGTATTCCGTGGTTATTAATGGGGTCCCTAGGGGTTGTATTATTCCTCGAAGGGGATTACGACAAGGGGATCCTTTATCACCTTACATTTTTATTTTATGTACCGAATGGTTAATTTGTAAGCTCAAGGGAGCTGAGCAAAGTAACTTAATTTCAGGATTATCTATAGCTCGATCAAGTCCTGCTATTTCTCATCTGTTGTTTGCAGGCGATAGTTTGTTTTTTTGTCAGGCATCGGTAGAAGAAGCCAAACAGATACTAAATATTCTTCATGAGTATGAATTAGTATCTGGGCAACATATAAACTTTGCAAAATCCTCTATTCAATTTGGACACATGGTCTCTGATTCGACAAGAGTGGCAATTCAAAGGATTTTAGGGATCACCACTTTAGGTGGTATAGCAAAAAGTTTTTGCTTTTGTGTGCGATAAGTTACAAGAACGTATTAGTAATTGATCCACTAGATTTCTGTCAAAAGCGGGAAAAGAGGTGCTAATTAAGTCGGTTCTAATAGCTTTACCAACATATGTAATGTCTTTATAGATTGCCTAGGGGAGTTGTGCAGACTCTAATATCGGCCATAGCCAATTTTTGGTGAGCCGATTCGGGTTCGTATAAAGGGATTCACTGGCAAAAAATGGGGAGGGGGGAGTTATGTAATTCTAAAATGATGGGAGGGATTGGGTTTTAGGAATTTGGAAGATTTTAACACGGCTATGTTGGCTAAACAGATCTGGCGACTCTTGGATTATCCGGATTCTTTATTAGCAAAAGTTCTGAAGGGTTGATACTATAAGGACCAATGCTTATTAGAGGCTCCCATGAAGGGGATGTCTTCATATGGGTGGCGAAGTTTGTTCTCTGCAAAGCACCCAGTTGATAAGGGCTACATTCGGAGAATTTGTAATGGTAAAACAATAAAGGCTTGGTACGATTCGTGGATACTGGACACGATCCCTCGGCCAGCGTATTGGTCGACTCTGGATTTGTTTCGTGAGATGACAGTTGATCAATTTATTGATATAAATACCGGTAGATGGAAGGAGGTATTGGTCCTTCAATATTTTGATCCTAGAGATGTATCTTTGATTCTTGGTATCCCCATTTCAATTCGAGATCGCCAAGATTATTGGGGTTGGCATTACACAACAACAGGTTGATACTAGGTAACGTCAGTGTATCGCATTGCAGAACAGATGGCAGTTTCTGAACATGGTCAGACATGACCAAATTTTGAGGTCTTATATAGTACTGTTTGGAAGTTGCATTGTCTGAATAAGATAAAACATTTAATTTGGCAAATATTATCTGGATATATCGCGGTAGGTAAGAATATGGCTCATAGACGGATTAATTGTGATGTGGGTTGCACACGGTGTGGTGAGGAACAAGCGTCCATTAATCATGCTCTTTTTCTCTGTCCACCAGCCCTTCAGGTTTGGGCACTGTCGGGTATTCCCTCTGCCCCTAATCTTTTTCCTAGAGAGTCTATTTGGTCTAATCTGGATTATTTGTTCCGGATGATGATGATAAAGGTAGAATGGTAGGTGTTTCCTTGGATTTTATGGCAGATCTGGAAAGCGAGAAATACTTTATGTTTTGCTAGTAAGCATGTGGATCCGAGAAGGGTATTAAGCAGTGCAATGGAGGACCATGCAGAGTGGTCATTGGCATATTTAGACAGTTCGAATGTTAAAGAATCAATCTATATTCGGACTTCCGTTAAACAGTCTCTATTTGTTTACCCGACCACAGCTAATTTGCAGTTCACAGGCTTTAAATGCTTTGTGGATGCGTCCTGGAAAAATACCGACAGACATTCTGGTTTAGGTTGGTATTGCTTCTCAGATTCAGTGGGTGGTGAACGTACAGGGGCCAAGGCTATTTCACGAAGTCTATCAGCCACACATGCATGAATCCTTGGTGGCTCTTCAAGTCTCGAAAGTGGAGGTTTCGACATATTGCGAGATGGCAGTACGGATTCTAGATCAACCTGATTACTGGCCGACTTTTGATCCTTATCATGAGTTGTACGCAAGGTTGTGCTCTCGCTTCTTAGTTTTTTTTTGTCAGTTATTCCAAGGTCGATCAACCATAGAGCGGATTCTTTAGCACGCCGGGCGAGAGAGTTCATCTATGATCGATGATGTATCTGTTGGTTTCATATTCATTACTATGCCGTTATAAAAAAAAACAGTTGATTAGTTTAGCCTTGAAAACTAAAAATATCTAAAAAAAACATCAAAAAATTTTGTGAAGAATATATCTAATTTTTAATAAATTGGCAAAGTACAAATTTTGAGTATGGCATTTAGTCATGTTTAGTTGACTAATTCGTGTTGGTCTTTTGTAAATAATGGAGTTTTTATGGTACTTTTTGTATGTTTTTGTTTTGTTTTTAGTAGTTTATTTTAAGTTTTGGAGAACGGTTTCCCTTGAAACCTAAGATTTTTTTAGTTCCAAAAATATAAATGCACTCTATAGATGAAATCATCAAAAACTTGTGACAAATTTATAGTTCTTATTAAATTGGGGCAGTACAATATTTGAGTTTTGTCAGACTGACTTTGGAATAATATATGAAATTTTCATAAAGAATATGATTTATATTCCTTTTTTGTACTTTATACGATGTGTAAAATTATTACATATCAAAATCATCATTTTATCTATCTAAAAATTCAATTGGTATAATACTAATAAACAATCTATTACAAAAAAAATCAACAATTGAATAGAAAAATTAGAATGTATGATATGATTATAATATTTAATTTTCGAGGTTTATGAGTTATGACAATACAAACTTTTTTTTCTCTTATTTACACATTGGAAAAATGTTTTATTTAAAATTCATTAAAATGTGTCGGTGGTGGTGACAGAAGGCCCTGAGGAAGCGGGACTCATATTGCAGTGTAGCTTCCCTTTTCCAGCGTTATTTTCATTTCTATAAACACTTTTGATTTCGTTTATATTTCTTTCAAATATTATAAAATGTTTTTGTTGATAAAGTAAAATTTATAAAACTTTTTCTTACCTTTTAAGTTCTAAGAGTATATAAAACTTCTTCTACCAACAAGGAAAACACTTATATAGTCTGAATAGATTTAAGTTCTACTTTTTCTTTTTTGTTAACGGATTAAGTTCTATTTATAAATTTCGGATACATGAATCAAATTGTATACTATTATTAGTCGATGGTGGACCCACAAACTTTTATTGTTGGGGACAAAATTTCGATCAATATAAGTATACAACCCACCAAAAGTAATTACCGAATTTATTTTAAAAATAATAAATAGAAATTAATTTGAAGTTGTTTATTATTATTATTTTATTTTTCAATTATTATATAGATACAAAATCTGTCTTTGTAAAACAAATCAAATTTTTAATGTCTCTCAAGTTTTTCTAAGAAAATAAGTTTTTGTCACGGAAAAGCAAAAAAAAATCAACTTTGCTATGCCCATAAGAATTAGCAATGTGTTAATCTATATTCTCTGGTCCTCAGTAACCGAATTTTTTTTGTCTTCAAAATTACATTTCCATGTTGGTCTATATAACACATTTCTATTATATTTTATTTCAAAGAAACTTTGTTTTTTTGTCAACAATTAAATCGATAAACTTTAATTTGTATAGATAACTTCTAATATAATAAAAGTAAATCTATATAGATCGGTAAATCTACTAAAAATATGTGCACTTTCACATTTAAGAATAAAATTTCACTATACATTATGTAATAATTTAGTTAATGGGTTGGTCAGTGTAGTCCAATATTAACAAAAATAAAGCCTCAATCTATAGTCTAAAGACTACTCTAAAATTCATATTTAATCTACTAAATCAAATTTTTAAAATTTGAAT
>JAKUCM010001342.1:0-36405 GCA_023374145.1 Lepidium sativum | reverse complement strand
AGAAGCTTACTCGATCCAGAAATGATTTTATTATTGGAACACAACTTTAAAACAAAAGGAACCGCTAAAATAGACAAATGAAGTTTGGTAGGGCAATGTGCCCAACTTGATGTTTTTCTGAGATATCATTATTACTTTGATTTAAATAAATTACTGTTTTAGTCTAGAACCAACTTTGTATCCAAGAAAATATAAATGTTTGTATAGTTTTTGTGCTTACAATCTTAAAGTTAAAAGTGTGACTAGACATGTCACATGTATTAACCTAATTACCTTAAGTCCCCACAAGTTTGAGAGTAAATTGCATAAAGCTAATTACTACAATCGTTTCTTCTAAAGTTTACGTTTGTGTTTCAAAAATAATTTACCATACATAATTCAATTTTCACAGGGAAAATCTAATTTATTTATTAGGCATATATTTAAAATTAAGTCATTACAAGTTAATTGACTGTGAAAAGTATCAACGAAGTGTAAGAATAGAATTTGGGGACCTTTTAGAGTGTAATTTTAAAATATTCGGCTAGAAATTAACGGAGACGTATAACATAGTCCGCCTTTTTTTTATCAACAGCAATTTTATATAACGTGCAAAGACACAAAACTGATTACAATCAACTATAACATATCTTTCTAACAAATTTCGCGAGAGCATCGACCCTATAGTTGAGATTACGCGAAATAATCGTAAGCAAAAAGGATGAGAAAAAAGATCGTAGTCGTGTGAAGTCGTCCTGGTAGGGAAGAAAAGTTGGCCACTCCTCCAGCTTAGCGAAAACCTCCAGCACCACCTCATAATCCATCGACATCTCAACCTCCAAGGTTTGGATTGCTATCAAAGATTCCATGGCCCATAAAACAGTTTCAGTTTCTGCATGCAGCTCTGACAAACTGCGATGAACACTCTGAGCCCCTGAACAGAATCCCTCTACTGAATCTGGAAATCTGAACCACCCTAAACCCGATTTTAGGTCTGTGATCTTCCAGGAAGCGTCCACGAAACATTTATAACTCGTGAACCATGAATTGGCTGTAGATGGGAAAATCCACTAGGATCTTAGTGTCCCGGTTTGACCCAATGACCGAAATCGAGGTATCGAAACTATTGAACGAACCTCTGACCATTCCGCATATTCCACCAAGACTCGTGTATTAATACTACGAGGATCCATGACAGTATTCGAGAAACAATACTCATTCCGTGCATTCCATAGATTCCAAATTGTCCAAGGAAAGTATTGAAAGTCTCCACTAACCGGTAATCTCTAAAAGAGATAGTCTAGATTATACCAGATCGATTCCCCTGTAAAAAAAACATCTTCGCGGACGGAATATCTGACAGAGCTCACGTCTGTAGAGCCAACGGACACTGAAAGAGAGCATGATTAATAGTCTCATCCTCTGCCCCACATCTTGAACATGTTGGATCACAGTTAATATCCCGATACGTCAAATTTCGATTGACCGCAACATTCCTTGACAAAATTTGCCACAGGAAGTGCCTAATCTTATTCAGGGCATTGACCTGCCACATTTTCTCATATAAAGCTCAAAAATTTGGACCTGAAAAGTCTGGAGTCTCGTGCAAAAATTCTTCCACAGCAAGATATCCTGACTTAGCATAGTAAACTGTATTGGGCTGTAATGGGCCTATGACCACCTCATTGATTTGGCCTGATCGATAAATCAACAAGTAGTGATACTATGACGAGGTTCCATTAGCCGAGCTTTCGTATTTTCCAGAGACTGTGCCATATACAACATTCGGCATGATTGACTCTTTCGTTATCCATGATATTCTCATTTTGTCAGATCCAACCAGAGATATATGCACCTGAAATTAACATTACAAATTCAATAATAACTAAGAAAATAAATAGCAAAATGCTAAAACGTAATATACATTAATTAGATGGAAGCAAACTAATAAAACAAAAAGAATCACAAAGCATAGAAGCAAAACAGATGAGTAACGAATGATCTAACTAAAAGAATACACAGTGGGTAAATTTGCCTTCTTTAGAAACGTACTAACACTAAATACAAGATTCTATTATGGAGAGTTATGCAATTCTTTAGAGTTAAATTTTAATATAATAATTTGAGACATAGACGGTATACTATGTAGCTAAAGACACTCCACTGATCTTTAAATTCTTTGCATACAATTATATAAAATTCTAGAATGAATTTTTGTACATTTAATAGTTGTTTCTACAATGTCATCTATTTTTTTACAATTCGGTTAGGTAATTTTACAGAAAGAAATATTTATTTATTTGGGTTTGAAAAGCAGAAGCGTACCTATTAAAAAAAAGACATTTGCCTAGAGCTCCAAAATATATAAATTTTCAGTTACAAAATATATAAATTTTGAGACCTCCTAATATATAAAATATATTTTTTATTTAAATTTTGTTTTATATCTCTCTAAATTTAAGTACGGACACTGTTGAAAAGATATCTCATCCAACGTTTCCTATATAATAAAAAGCAAGTACTGTGTACCAAAAGAAACGTGAGTGTACAGTGTATATATTGTGTAATATTACCCTTAATTATGGCAATATTTGCGTAGCCATTAGCTAATTTGTAGAACGATTACGTAATGTAATGGACCAATAAATTTAAATTTTTTCTAAATTTGTTAAAAAAAATCCCAAAAAACGGAATATATATGCTGGTAAAAAAATTGAAGAAGAAATTTATGAAGCTTACTGAATCCAATAAGCCGAAAAGGCGCAGATTGAAGATTTTGCTTAATTAATTTTCTTATTATTAGTGATTTAATGGAAAACCGCAATCCCTGGCTTATATCGGAACACTAATTCACATCAAAAGAGTGTAAGAAAGAAAACCTTGAGAATTGTATGTCAAATATAACTTAGAAATAACGGTTTACAAAAAACATGTAAAGAGTTACCACTTCAGTGAACGTGGGATCGTCCTTGTTAGAGGGATGCATCACTATATTATTCCGAGTGACCGGCCGATCATACTACTTCACATTTCCGGCCAAACCAATAAGCAGTATCGTCGCTAAACTCCAAACATTCTAGCAACAGAGAGATAGAGATAAATGGAGAGAGGGAGAGAGACGAAGAGAACAAAAGTGAAGCAAGGGACACTGTCCTAATTATATAGTGACTTTTTTCTTTTCTTTTCCAATTGGGAAAATATATTTTGACCAAAGTATAAAGAGAAGGTCGCATGTTTAAATTCTATATGTTAGTCTAGCTGTATTCGTGGTACAGATCTCAATCTTATGCAATGTCATAATGATATTAATCTATATATATGTATACTTTTTATTTAACAATCTTAAGAAAAATAAATTTATTTTAGTATACTTGTATATATGCCACACTAAAGAAAATTTTATGACTAATAAATGTTATTGCCGAGGACAGGTGGTCCAGTGGTGTAGTCACTTTACAAATCCTCAAGACACCAGGGATCGAACCCCCTACCTGAGGGGATTTAAAAAGCCACTAGGCTAGTTGACAAAAAAAAAAAATGTTACAACATTTATTATGATTTAATGGAAATTTTTTGTTAATGGAAAATAGTATATGTTAATTTTCACTTTCCAGAGAGATTTAAATGTGCTATTCTAAGATTTAAAGCCTCAAAATTCTGAGATTTAAAATATCGTAATTCTGAGATCAAATTCCCTCGCAATCAAAGTGAAGGAGAAAGGAAAGAAGTTTCCAAAGCCCTAATGCGCAAACTACTATAAAGGAACCAAAGAACAAACGAGGAATTCATTCGTCATCAGAGCAAGAACACTTAGAACGATAATAGCTAGTTTGTATCAAGATTTGCTCGATTTCGCTTTAATAAAGAAACCCTGATTTTAATTTCACAACAATAACCATATGTTATATATCATTATTAGTAATATGATAATATCCTGATTGAGAGCGACTATATGTTTTCACAATCAAAAAACAAAACCCGATATTTTATACACGACAGAATGAAAAAGAGGTTAAAAAGAAGGATTGATTCTGATGAGTAAACCAGGGAAAAGATCATCATGATCATGAATATGAGGATTCCCTTCAACGATATAAGGATCTCCACACTTCTCACTTATCGTTTGCAATGTCTCTCCTTCTTTCACTTCATATATCTCATCGCATACTGGCCGTCGATTCTCTGAATATCTACCGATCATAATGGACGGCTGATGTTTCGTCTCCGTAGAACCCTTTTCTTCCACATGGCAGCCATTCATTAGCAGTATCATGGCTGCAAACACTGCGCAGTACCACGAGATCTTCTCTGCTGCGGCCATTGAAGCCTTGCCCATTCTTAAGTTCAAATCTTTTTTGACTAATTTACAGTTTTTGACTAATTTACAGGAATGTTTTTGAGATTATAGCAATAAGGTTTTGGGGATTGAAATATTTATATGTATTAGGATGTGGATTAAGTTGATTTAAAAGAAGATGATGTTGTTGGAGTTGGTGTGAATATTGGCGGGTGTTGAGATGGTTGTAATTAATGTTGCAGGTTCTTTTTTTTTGTGTTAGGTCACTTATCTTTGAATCCTTTCCATTTGTCAATTCTTAATTATTATAAAATTGTAAGTTATGCATATGAAATTATCCTTTCCATTTATCCATAAATATGGTTTATGTTTTTTTTTTGTTTGACATCATGAGAATATATATAGAAAAAGTATAATGATATGAATAATGATAGAAATATTATTTTGTATAAAAAATGAACTAATAATTAGAAAGAGGATTTATTTGACGATAATTTAATAAAATATTTATATATATTATAGATCCGCCGGATGCATTTGTGAATTTTTTTTGATATATACTGTGTATATGTATTACACTAGTGTGTGTGCGGAACAAAGCTTCTTCTCTTACGCTCATTAAAGTAAATAATCGGATGCACTTTATAAGATTAAGAACTGTTTTTATTGATCTACAAACTTGGTCAAAATTAAACTTTTAATCTTAAAGTCTCTTATTTATAGAAATAGGTTAACTTCCTATTCTATGAGGAACTATGCTAATTGACTCCCTATCCACTAAGATTTAATTTACATAAATCTTATTTTTTTAAGTTTATCTTTAAAAGCTAAATTTGTCTAGAAATAATTTGATGTCTAAGTTAGGAATTATCCAACATTCACCACGTGATTTCAACTTGGACTTTGGAAAGAATAATCTCGATGACACGGGCTTGTCTCTCATTTCCTTGAACTTAATTTTTCCTAATGGCTTTGTGAGAATGTCCGCCTTTTATTCTTCACCGGCTACATGCTCAACTTCGATTTGGTTGTTCTCCACACACTCTCAAATGAAGTGATATCTCAAGAATATGTGTTTACTCATTCAATGAAAGATTGGGTTCTTTGTGAGTACGATGGTTGATTTGTTGTCGATCCTTAGCTTGACCTTCTTGTTTTCTTGTACTATTTCTTTCATTAGCTCATTAAGACATGTTGTTTGTTTTGCGGTTTCGATGGCAGCCATGAATTCGGCTTCACAAGATGATAAGGTAACCATGGGTTTTTGTGATGTCTAAGTAATCGGAGATGAGCCAAGGTACCAAACATGGCCGGAGGTGCTTCTTAAGACATGTTTAAGTTATTTTCTGTGTTTTCCTTAGACTTTGCATATATCAACTTAACACTCCTACCGCATAGGCTATGTGTGATCTTGTGTGAACTAAATAACGCAAGCATCCAATCATTCTTCTATATTCTATGGCATCAATCTCGGGTTCATTTCCGGCTTTAGAAAGCTTTGGATTTGATTCTATTGGTGCTTGGGCTGCATTACACGAATCCATCTTCGTGTCTTTGAGGATCTCTATAGCATACCATTCTTGCTTTATCTTTATACCATCATTACCTTAAATCAATTTAATTCCACAAGTTACCAATATGTTAATTTACCATGATCCGACATCTCAAATTCTCTTGATATATCTTTCTTGATCTACTTTATGATTTCTTTTGTTGTTCCGATAACAAAGAGATCATCAACATAGATAGCTACAATTAGATAATCATTCTTCTCTTTCTTTATGTAGACTGTAGACTCCTTTGTGCATCTTTTGAAGTTCCTCTCCTTTAGAACATAATCGAGTTTTATATTCCATGCTCTTGGAGCTTGTCGTAGACCATACAAGGCTTTGTGCCATGCTCTGGCTGATCCGTTCAGCCTTGTTCCAAAGATGAGATGAGCTGGGGGTAAGAAGGATATGTTGGCATCAAGTCAGAGTAAAGTAAGTTCTACATTCAGAAGTAGTATTGTCAAATCATCTGCGTCACCTGGTTGTCTAAACCCGATACATTCAGATTTTGTGCTGCACAAGATTCGCTGTGTCGAGCCATTGTGGAGGGATTGTCTTTGTCTTAACATGTATGCTACAGACCTCTATTATCCTTGTCACAATGCCACTTATGCAAATTTTTGTTTTTCCCGTGCTTTGTAACTGGCCAGCCATAACTTATAGCTCACGAACTGTTGCATCAGTGCCTTGACAAATTCGTTATTATATAGATTCCCTGGTAACTTCATCTCGTAATCATAATCAGCGTTCTTGAGGAAGTCTTTTAGCCCTACATTGATCATTTCAATCTCTGTTCAATGCACAATCTTCGACTCATACCTAGCGAAACAGGTGCACGAAATCACCTTTGAAAGTATTTGATTACATGATTCCTTATCTTTGTGCTCTTGCTCAGGGATGGGTTATACTGATCATCACTCGCTATCAACTACCACAAGAAATTCAACTCCTCCCGGTCAAAATCACTGTCAAGTCCATTTAATGGATGGCATTCCAGGGTCCTTTCGTGGTGGTTTTTCAATCATGTCTCCCATCCTCGTAGGTAATGGTTCTCCTTTCTTGATTGGATATTTGACTGAAGCTCTAATACCAATTAAAGTAAATAATCAAATGCACTTTGTGAGATTATACGACTTGCTCTTCTTATTGATTTAGAAATTTGCTCAAAACTAAACATTTAATCTCAAAGTGTTAATGGAATAACTCTCCAAAAACTCTTATTTATAGGATTAGACTAACTCCCAAATCAATTAGAAACTAGGCTAATTAATTCCCATTCCACTAGAATTTAATATATATAAATCTTATCCTTTTATTAACTACACCAAAAGTGCTTATTCTCGTCGGTTATATATATTACTTACATCAATTCTTCACTGACTCGAAATATTTGACATCGGTCTCACTAGTGACTCTGTAAGCTTCTTTGTTAACTTTTTTAACTTCACTTATTTAACTGACTCTGAATCTTAAGTCTGTTGTTTAACCGACTCATAATCAATTTCTTTTTACACAAAACATGTGCATTGAAACAACTAACTTAAATCTATTTATTTTTTGACACAAAAATGAAACAACATTGCTCTTACTACAAAATAACAATCGTAAAATGAACAAAAGTGAAATAACATTTTTATTAGTCAAATGAACTTGTTTTACACAGCAAGAGTTTATACAACAATAGCTATTGGAGAATATACCGTTAGTCTTGATTTCCTGTTGCGCCTTTGAGTTCCAGCTTGTGTTTGAAACAATGTACCAAAACAGTTTCTCACAATCAAGTCAAATTAAGAACAATGTACTAAAACAATCTCATGAAACTTAACTAATGTCAAAACCAAAAAATCAAGTTGTAGTGAAGATGTAAAGTGAAAGTAACACAACACCCTCATCTCCTAATCTTATCGGAATATACTCTACCAAATATTTCATTGTAACCTAAATGAACTTGTCTTGTATACTACTACTACTACTACTACCAAATCAGAATCTCCTCATCCTGGTTCAGGAGTATGTTACTAAAATGAGTAATTCACAGTCACCAGAATGTTTTTGGTATCTTAAAATGAGATAATAGTTGTTCATATATAAACTAAAAAGAGTATTAGCAGTTGCAGCACTTAGATTTACAAGGTTGTCACCTACATATATGCCATAAAACTGTAATGTTGAAACAACCAAGTGTGGGGTTAAGTACTAAGAAACAAGAGAGAATTTCAATTTGAATCTACATAACAACTCCATTATTGTCAATTGAATATTTGTGTAGTCACTGCTAAATATAGAACTGATATTGGCATTTCCAATTATTAAAATATATAATGTATTTATAGTTCAACTATGCAAGCTACTTAAAATTGAGCAAGAAATCCTTAGAAGCATAAATTGAGCAAGTTGAGAAGCTACAATTCCATCTAAGTAACTCACTTCATCAAAACACAAAGTCATCTACTACAAGCTGAGAGGTTTATACATATTCAAAGGAATCAATATTGATTCTCAATATGATTATCTAAGGAACCAAGACGATCATAACTAAAAGATAATCATATCTCTAAGAAGGATACTCATATACAAAAATAACACAATTCCTACACTAATTGATTGTCTTAAACTTCCAAAAGCTTATTGTAACTCAAAAACTAATCTCATAAATAAAACGATAAACTGATTCAACTCAGACGATAACTCACCCTTAGAGAAAACTGGAGTTTAGCCACTCAATTGTTCCAAAACCTACAAATTAAATAGGAACTAAGTTGATTGAAATCCAACACTCACACATTGAACTGAAAATGAAACTTGGTACCAAACCATTCACCTAAACAGAGATCGATGATAGAACAAAGTAAATTACACCATGAACATTGTACGCTTAGCAACCATATAATGAAACATGCCCTAGATCGAAACTTAATTAAGTTCAAAATCAGTACAAATAATCAAAATCAGACCAGATATGTAACCATATCGTTAGATTTCAGGGAACATAATGAAAACCCTAGAAATTTAGAGAAGAGGACATCCTTATTTATACCTGTGAGGTTAGGGTACATGGGAAGCATATGGGTAATATGGGATCCATAGATCGTCAATTGCAGTTCCATGATCCTCTCCACATAAAGTCTCGATCCAGTTGGGAGTCAACATGTGAACATCGAGACATATGAAGAACATTTTACATTAGACATCATTGAATCGGTATCATAGGTGTGAGTGAAGAGCAAAATTGCATCGTCAATCTTGTCGTTGAGATTCTCGCCGGCCATCGTTGTGAATCGCCTTTTGCATCGTTGTGAGTCATTTTACGCATCACCGTGAATTGCTCCTATGTTTGTTGATTTTTGTTTCTCAGTTCAAAATCGAGATAATGAAAAGAAAAAAAATATTTGTTGGTTATATAACTAGTAGTGAATTCCTTCTATTTTGTAATATCAGCGAAAGTTTAATAACTAACCCAAAATAATTGACGTGATAAAGTATACTTATTGTAGTTATTTGATTTTATCTCTAGAAGCTAATTCTTTCTAAAAATAACTTACTTCCCAAGTTAAGAATCATCCAGCACTCAAGGGATCCGAAATTCTCCAAACGTGTTTCAAATTCTATGCTGAAGTCGATCTTGCCTTTTTTTCCTTTTCAGGCTTTTCTCTTCCTTGGACAGATCTTTACTGGACTAATCCTTTTTTTTTTCTTTTTTTTTTTCTTTTTATTGGCTCTTGTTTGGAGCTTTTTTGTAAGTAAATAACCAAAATTTTGATTTAGTTAATAGGAGACTATTTAACAAGAAAAAAGAACGAACAGATTACAGCTTAGTGGAGTAACTTTGGCTAGTCACATGTTTGTTTCTTTACCATGTCTCAAATTCATGGATCTAACTATAGTTCACTTTGCCAATGCTATGGATTTAGAAACGCTCATCTCACGCTGCCCAATTCTTGAAGGTTTGTTTATAGAGAGGAATTTCTTTGATGATATTGAAATTTTACGTGTGTTTTCTCAGTCTTTATTGAGATTCACTCATGTTCCCGACGGTTGTGAAGGTTTGGTTGAAGATCTTGTAGTTACGATTACTGCTCCTAGGCTTCAGTATCTAAGGCTCGATGATTACCGCACTGAAAGTTTCATACTAAATGATACGAGTTCTCTTATAGAGGCTTATATTGATACTTTCTATAACTTGATCAAAAACAAATTTGATCCAAATGATCTACAAAAGAGAAAGATGATTCGTAGTTTTCTTGAGGGGATCTCTTGTGTTAAAGATCTGATCATTGCTTCTACTATTCTTGAGGTAACTTACTTACACTACAAGCAATCACTTGACTTTTCTTTATTCCCTAATACTTTTGTTTGTTCTCCTTGTAGGTCATCTATCATTACTAATATGAACAACTATGTTTCTTGCGTGTTAGATTCGACAACTGTAGATGGGAAATGTCGCCACTTTTTCCTGAAATCTGTCCAAACCTAAAATCTCTTGTGGTGGTTCGATTCTAGTTTCAGGTATTTCTAGATCTCAGAAAAGGAGGGAATTAGTATTGTATCAGGACCACGATGTTTACAATCATCTCTAGAGTATGTTGATATTGAAAGACCTCTAAAAGGGGAAGCAATGGAGATGAAGCTACTGAGTTACTTTCTTGAGAACTCAGCAACCCTTAAGAAACTAGCTGTCTGCTTGGATGCTTCCATGAAGACAGAAAAAGAATCTGCAATCCTCAAAGAACTCCTTACGATTCCAAAACTCTAGTTCATGCCAAGTTGTTGGTCTCTGATCCTCATATTAACATACAAGGTTGTCTTTAAGTCAGTTGTTACTTTGAGTTTGCTTGTTTTTCTTTGTTTGTGATGACATTTGATGTTCTTATAAAAAATTATGAACTCGTTAATATTATTTTGGTAACCAACGACTTGAGCTTAGTTTGAATCAGAGATCAAGTATGTCATTTTCCTGCCACATTCTCTCAGACAGTTATTATGTAGTTTGTGCTCGATTCAAAAGAAAGATAAGAGAAAACTTTGAGAGAGTTTTTACATGTCGATGCTTGTATTTTCGTGATGGATTAATACAGCGGATTTAAACATGTTAATGTAAGAAGTGCTTGTTTGGGATAGCACAAATCAGACAGAAACTGATGGATAACTCAAAGCTTGCGTCTTTGGGATGGACACGGAAGATCACTATGGAAGATGGTCTCAGCCAAACTTATTAATGGTATTGAAGGAATGTTTTGCAGAACTCAGCAGAAGCAGTAAATGATGAGAAACCTTCCAGTTCGTTCTCTTTTATTTCTTACTAGTCCTTTTCTCGCTCTTCGGACGGTATTCGTATCATTGTTAAGTGAATAAAATAAAAACAGTATGATATGATTGGTTTATTCAATGATAAAGAGTTTGATCAAAGAAAAATTTGAATTTGGCCGTCCAAAACTTTGGATGAAATCCTTACCATCATACTCTAGTTATGTTACCCGTTCTTTACAATGATTAATAACACATACTGATAAATAAATTAGAATACAAAATCAATAATCCGTTAATTTTTATCATACAATATTTACACCATTAATCTTTTCTAAATATTTGAACTCATATTCATAATATTTTTTCTTCAAACAGAACACATATTTATATATGTTGTGAAAATCTATGTAAACTTCTTTTGTTTTTTAATTACACAAATGTTATGGTAATTTTTTTCAAATTGATGTAATCATCAACTAATTTTATATCAAAAATTAATTTAATATATTGTTTTTATGAAAACAATGAGTTACCATGAATATTCAAAAATAAAGATTCAATGGGAATTAACTGAATTTTGCATAAAACTCATTTTATTTTGTAGAGAAGATAAATGTTCCTTTTTCATAGTATCATTTATCAAAATTGTAGTAATGGGAAAATGTGTTATTAATGAAAGCATAATTGCTGCAATTATAAAAGTACATGAAAATTATAAAAGTACATGAAACGACATAGATTGAAGATCTTGGTTTATTTTACTTTTTAATATATTTTAATTGTGATTAAAAGAGGTATGTTTCTACATTAAAATAAAGCAAAGTAACTTTTCCACTTCTTACCTCTTCTTCGTCTTTCTTTTTTAGCTTTTATTTTACCGTCGCCTATCTTTTATCTCGGCAGCTTGGCCGTCTCACCGCTACTAAAAAAAATCCTTATCTTTCGCCTCCTCCTATCCATGTCCCCTAGTTTCATCCACCGACGCGCCTTGAATTTTTCACGTAAACTTTCCAATCTTTTCCTCATTTTTGTCTCGGCCGTGTTTTTACGGTGGGTGAGAAGTTAAGTATGGTTTCCTCCCCAACTTATCCGTTTGGAGACTGTCATTGTGGCTCATCAGATGTCGTTTGTTTTCTGCTCGCCGGAGCGTTGAGAATTCTGATAAGACTCGTCAGAGATGAAATTTCCTCCCAGCCATGATGTACGGCTGATGGAGTTACCGAAGGTATGTATGGCAGTTGTTGAAGTGGTAAAGATTGCCCGAGTTTGCCTCATTGTTACTGGAATCTCCTTGACGGAGTGGTATGTAGACACTTGGGTGACTCGAAATGGAGAAGGTGTTTACTTTAGTTTGCATGTTATAATTATGTGTTTTGTTGTTCCCAACTAAGTTGGTTCGTCTGGTTTCAGTTGGTTAGGATGTATTTGGCTAGTTTTCGTTAGTTATTTCCCAGGTTGAGCTTTATTTTCTATTAGGTTAACTGAGGCTTCTCTTTCCGGCATTCAGCTTTATTGGTTAAGGTTAGTTTCGCTCCTTGTCTTCATTGGAGGCTTGTTTGAGGTCTAATCATTTGAAAGGTTTTGATGCGGCTTCAAAGTGTCTCACCGTCGTTTTAAGTCGTGTTGTTATGTCTTTGCCATTTTCAGAGTCTATTGAGTTTTAGCTCTTTCCATTTCAGCAGTCGTGGTTCATCAATTGTGAGTTGCACCTGTTCACTATAGGAGGGTTCGTCGTCTATCTTTTTTGGTAACTTTGTGGAGACACTACTCTTCCGGGTTCGGGATAGTAACTTTACAGATTAGTTTTTCCCTTCTTTCTTAACAATTTCCAGTCTCAGTTTAATAATCTTCCCTCTTTTGGGATTACTCTCCAAGATCTCTTTGGTATATGCTGGTTATTGTTGCTTTTGTTTCTTAATCATATCTCTTATGGAATTCTTGTTATTTCACCAGTTTACATAACCTTAGTATATTTCCTTTGGTCTTAATATTAATGAATGTGACAAAAAAAACAATATTTTAGAGAATCTAATTTTAATAATTTTTATTTAGTATTTGTTAAATTAATTGAGGTTAAATGCAAACCCCGGTACATCTTCTTTAATTCTATGTTAAAATCGAGAATGTTTTTTTATCATAAAATGGGACCAGACGACGAATGGGAACCCCAGTAGAGTGAACAACAAAAATGGAGTGTGAAGAATCTAGAACAATATCAAAAGAATGAAAACGAAGCAGTAACATATCTACCAGACAGTTAGCCTCCCTTCAGTCCCTAAATAAAAATCCATAGCACAGACATGTCAGGAAGGAAAGAGGGTGAGAATCACTGATTCCTTGCGTGAGAATTCCACCACCAACACATAGTCTATCTCAAGCTCCACACACGTATACCATTTCTCACATGCAATATATCATCCGCTAAAGTCGTTGTGCAAAAATCCATATTTAATTCAAAGCCACCACACCGATTACAATCCTCATCACAAATGACCTCTCCCGCCGACGCCAAACTTTGAGATAATTTTTGGATCATGATTTTTCTTTTTGCCATTATCTTGATTTTTAGTTAAATTCTTGTAATGTTTCACGGACTATAGTTTCAAAATAATAATTTTACTTTGTAAGATTTATTTCTATTTATTAGAATTTTAGTTTTTTGATAAAAAGTAATTTAATAACATTCATAACCTGGGACTATAGCATTCACTAGTCCATTTTGTGATAAGTTTTTGTAGTTTTTAATTTTAAATTTTTGGTTTAAACTTATTTTAGTTATTTTTGGACTATATCTTTGATAAACCATTTTTACTCTCTTCTGTAATCATTTTTTTAAAAAAAATTAAAATTTTAGTTAAAATAACTTATTTTAAGTTATTTCATGTACTACAACTTTCACTAAATTAGAAATTGATTCTTTTTTATGGTAATTTTTTTGTAAGTTTTAGATTTTTTTGGTTAAAAACTTGTTTTAAAATAATTAGAAAAGAAAATTTTAGGACCGATGAGCTGAAAATCAAATTCTCTTTCGGACAATACTTTTATCAGTTAGCAACTTATCTCTAAACTCATTTGCAACCTGTAATCTCTACTGATCAATAAAATTATTGTGCTAATTCTACCACAAACAACATTCTGTCTCAAATTCATCAACAATTTTTCATTTTCTGTCCAGAGTATTAGAATGTTAAGCTGGCATCAAATACAATCCTTGACATAACACAAAACATTCAGAGAACATAAACTTTATTTAAGACTTAGATGATCACCAACCAAACTCTCCCTCAATCATAAGCTTATGAGTTTTCTTTTAGTCTTCATATTCTCCTCTTTTTGGATATTTTAGCCTAAAAATCTGCTTACGGCATCTCAACAATTCCTAGCTAGCATCGTTCGAGAACATGTTTCCACTTTAACTATTTCTACCAAAAACTCATCTCCTTCCATATCTTCCGATTTAACTTACAATTTCTAGCATTTCGTTTTCCTTTTTTCAGGGAAAGTCTTTCTAGAAAAATTCAAATTAGAAATTGTAAGTTATTTCGTTGTGAGAAAATGATAGATGAGGAAGTCGCTAAGCGATGACTTTGCTATGAAAAATTAAGACCCATCACCAAAGGATTGATCAAAGAAGTTCCAATAGATTTAGAACATTAAACACAACATAAGATGAGGGTGTACATTTTTTGTTATTACGATGGCCTATAACTACCATTAAGTTTATAAAATATGATCAAAAAGTAAAACAACCTGAAATTCACGGTTAATACTAAAAACTAGGCCATTAAAAATCAAGAATTTACGAGCTAAAATTGTTGATTTTGTCCAAATGGTTAAAATGTGTTTTCACCAGAAATCAACTCTAAAAACATATGGTGTAACTTTGTGTTATATACACAATTTAATATTTAAGCTATAGAACAATTTTAATCTTCTATATAAAAAAGCGAAAACAAGCCGGTCAATCAGTTATCTTCATCCTCATGAGTCAGATATGCATTTGCAATATCATATGGCCAAATGGGTGCACATAACCTACTTAATATAATTGTATTTTTATTAAATTTAAGGTATCAAGACAAATTATTGTTCCCCTACTAATAAAATTCCAACAAATCATTTGAGATATTGTAATCATAACCCAACCCAATTAAACAGTTTGCGTACATAAATTCTCTTGCCTCAAAGCACCAATTGATCACTAATTAGATGTTAAATAATTCAATATTAAGCGGACCGTCCAAAATTCTTCCTTTGGAAAAATCTAAATAGAAAAACGAGTGGTAGATTATTTCCCAAGTGAACTATCAACACGATATGATTTGCCTTTTAAACTCACACGGTGTGAAGTTTGACCCATTTAACAATGAATTTTTTATTTTATTTTTTGGGAAAGTGGCTTTGAATCAAAACGTTGTACTATTAGCCAAAAGAATTAAATTAAAATAGTTAATGAATCAAATAACTGACACCACCATGACGACATTTTAAGAGTATAATATAAGATTTAATCGTGAAATAGTGTCTTCATTAAGTGTATTTACGATTAGTATTATTTTTTTTTGTTAACGATAGATTATATTGGACTACAACTAGCCAGTCCAATAGCTTTTAAGTAGATTTATCACATGTCACTAGGATAGATGCTATTTGCCGATTTGTATTATTCTGAACCATTAATTACAATTACAGTATAATAAAATACTTTATAAATTAATATATACTAAAATTTTATAGAATTTTATTATCTTAAATTAAATTATTAGTTTAGTTAATTAATCATTTTTATAAATTAATAAAAAATATTATTAATTTATAAAAATTCAATTGTATGCTTATTAACCAAACTTTAATTATTGAAAATAAATTAAATGAAACTACCGTTACTTTTATTTTTGTTATTAAATTTGAGTGTCGTTGAGACATATTTCTGTGTTCGCCGTTGTTTCCTGATTCTCTTTTCTCTCTCTTCTTCACGCTCTGTTATATCTTTCTCTTTTCCCAATTCATCGTTTTTGCATAAAATTAAAAATACAAAATTTCAGTGAATCAAATCTTCTTTCTCTCAAGAACAGGTAAACACAGTCTCTCTCCTCTTCTCCTTCTCTTTCTCTCCTCTCTTCTCTGTAATTTTCTATATTTAAAGTTTCAATCTTTTCATTTTTCAATTTCTGGTTTTCTGTTTGGTTACCGAGAAAACAGAGGAAAAATGCTTCTGTTTATTTTTTCTCGGTGACCAGAATAGATTTGTGTCTTCGCTAATCAAAGTTCTGTTTTTTACAGATTTTTGGACGAGCTTGATCAGTTCATTAAATTCTCTCAATTTTCACGGAGATCTATGGCGGAAGAGCATCGATGTCAGACACCAGAAGGTCACCGTCTTTGCGTTAACAACTGTGGCTTCCTTGGAAGCTCAACCACCATGAATCTATGCTCTAATTGCTACGGCGATCTTTGCCTTCAAAAACAACAACAAGCTTCCATGAAATCCACCGTCGAATCCTCTCTTTCGATCTCTTCTCCGATGATCCAACCTGTAATTCAAAATCCCTCCGTCAAGGTAACAGCGAAGAATATCGTAGTGAATCCGACGACGGAGCAACAGCAGAGGCCGAATCGGTGTATGAAGTGTAGGAAACGGGTCGGGTTAACCGGAATCAAGTGCCGGTGCGGTACAACTTTTTGCGGAGTCCATAGGTACCCAGAGATCCATGGATGCACCTTCGATTTCAAATCGGCCGGTCGTGAAGAGATCGCGAAGGCGAATCCGTTGGTCAAAGCAGCCAAGCTTCAGAAGATTTGATGTCATCTCAGCCGTCCGTTGCGTTGACGTTTTACACATCCCAAGAGAAATCCGGATTGTTGTCGCCGATTTGATCTCAACCGTTCAATCAAATGGTCATTTATGTATAAGATTGATTGATGTAATTATCAAAGGGACACGTCTCATGTGGTTTAAAGATGAAGACGCTTTCGCTTTCTTTCATCTTCCTTAATTTAATTTTCTTTTCCTCAGAAAGAAATAAGAATTATTCGACTTGGCTTTTTTTAGTATATATTTCCAACTTATTGGTGTGTACAAAATATTATTCAGAACCAAAAAAGCAAAATAAAAAGTATTATAAATTTTCGTCTCCATCTTTCTTTTTCTTAGTTGACAATTAAGAACACAGTCCTCCACCAAACAAAAAATGTACACAGTGCATGGAACTACAATGTGGTGATGCTCTACGGCTTTCCAACAAGACTTGATCTGCAATAACTGACATTTGGTCGTAGTTTCTATGCCACGACCATTGTGCCCGTTTTTCGTCTATAATACTTAATCTCCCATGTTCAAAACCTGACTCACGAAATGCCGACAAAGGTGATTGAGGCTTTTTGAATCTGTATTGTTAATTTGCTTATTCCATTCATTTCAATAATCAGAGTTATAAAAAGCAAAATGAAAAGTATTTAATAAGGTGAAAGAAGATATAAATTAGATTAGTAATGGAAGGAGACATACCTTGTAGCAAGGCCTTCTAGGTTGCCTCCATCAGCGATGGTTATGTGTATTTGTAGGTATGAATGTGGCCGCCAAAAATGATGTCTACTTGAGCACGATAGAGCAAACTCTCCATACCTCTTCTCATTTTCTTTCCTTCACCTTCATGCGCTTTGTTTGTGCATCACCACCACCAACCATGGCGTCTTTTTACCGTCAACCTTCACACGCAAAACAAGTCAAAAACTTATATTTAAGAAGGGAAGAATAACATTTCTTTTATCAATAGCTATAAGCGACTATTAATAACTCAAACCCTCATATTCTAAACAATAGACAATCATTCGAACTTTGGTGAAAATACTGCTGAAATGGACATTTACCCAAGAGTACTTTTCCAATGAGTAAAAATTGAAATGGTTTATTTTCTAAGAATGAAAAAAGGAGACTATCTAATAATAGTTATTTATATAATAAATTATGTGTAAATAAAGTTGATTTACATCTCAACTAGTCACCTTCTTTAAATCGGATTTGAGCCATCCGTACTGATCAGAGTGGTAGTCAAAGTGGGTGTAAGAACCAAGCATAATAGTGTGGACACCAACTACATCAAACGAATAGTAAAGATTGGACTGAGAGTTTCTCTCAGTGTGTGGCATGAGCCATCTCGCGTTGTACGCCTTAAAGCTTATGTGTTCTTCAGTGATCGGGGAAGACTCAATTTCGTGGTTTTCTTCGGTGACCATCCACGGACGAGTACTAGCCAATCATGAAAAACATCAAGGAAGTTAAGGAGAATTTGGAGCTAAGCAATGAAGATCACGAGTTGGAGATTACAATCGGTTCAATTACAAGATCACGGGCTAAACAAATCAAAGAGAGCATTTGTGGATTTATTCAAGGCCTTTTGGACAAAGAACAACATAAAGAATCCATTGGACTTTATATTTGCCAAGTCCAAACCACTTTGAGCCTTCTACAAGTCCAAGAGAAGTCCTAAATCAAGTCTTAAAGTTCAGCCCATGAATAGTGACGAATTTGGAAGACTAAAAGATATTTTGGAGGCCAAAAGTTTAAGAGTCCTTCTCATTCAAGTCATACTAAATTGTGACATTTACTTGTCATTTACTTAGTAGTCTTTACTCTTCATATTTAAGACATTCAATAAGTTTAGAAGAATCTAGAGAGTCCTTTCTCTTCTTTATAAACTCATGTAATTCTCATTTGTGAGGATCCAACTTTTTTTTATCAATAAATTTGAGAGTGATTCTCTTTTGTTCTTTGTGAACTTTTCGATCTTTCTTGGTGTGTCATATCCAAGGGATCAAACTGGTTTTTATCAAGTGATTTCCATCACACTTGTGTGGCCATTCCTAGCCATTGACCTGTTTGTTGAGAGTTGAGATGGAAGCAATCAATGAACGTTTCGATCAAGTTCAAAATGAGATAACACTTAGGCAACAACCTCAGCTACCTAACGTACAAGGAGATCCACCATCAGCGGAAGTACAAAGAGGCGGTGTTGACTACTATGGTCGAGATGGACACTCATCTACCTCGAGTCGAATGAGACCTAGACGAACTAGGGAAGAAAGAGGTCGGGCTGAAGATAATTTAGGGGGACTTAAGCTGAAAATTCCATCATTTCAAGGAAAGAACGATCCAGATGCCTATCTCGAATGGGAGAAAAAGATTGACTCGTTTTTGATTGTCAAAACTATTCTGAGCTAAACAAGGTACGGGTTTCAGCCACTGAATTTTATGATTATGCTATTAATTGGTGGGATCAAGTGGTGACAAGCAGGAGAATAAATAGAGAAAGACCCATTGAGACTTGGGAAAACATGAAAACCTTGATGAGGTGACGGTTCGTTCCTAGTCACTATCACCGAGATTTACATCAAAAACTTAGGAGATTGGTGCAAGGCAACCGAAGTGTGGAGGATTATTTTCAAGAGATGGAAATACTTATGATGAGAGCCGATATAGAAGAAGATCATGAGGCTACCATGGCCATATTTCTTAGCGGTTTGAATCGTGAGATCCAAGACCGAGTAGAGATGCAACACTATGTGGAATTGGAAGATATGTTGCATAAGACTATCTTGGTAGAGCAGCAACTCAAGAGGAAGGGTAGCACACGTCAAACTTATGGCATGAGTTCTATTACTCAACGTCCTAGCTACTCACGTGAAGACAAAACTATTCCAAAACCAAAGTTTGAATCCAAGACGAATACTAGCCGACAAGAGGTCAAAGGTAAAGTTGAACCCTTTTCAACAAGAAATCGTGATGTGCAATGTTTTAAGTGTCATGGCAGGGGACATTATGCAAATGAATGTTCAAACAAGAGGGCCATAATACTTAGAGTCAATGGAAAGTACGAAACTGAGGAAGAAGTGGTTTCAGATTCTATGTCATCTCAAGATGAGCTGGAGTTACCTGCAACCAAAGGTGATCTTTTGGTAGCTAGAAAGTCTTTGAGTGTGCAAGGTAAACTAGAGGAGAACGTGCAACGTGAGAATCTATTCCACATGCGATGTCTTGTTCTTGATAAGGTGTGTAGTCTTATAATTGATGGAGGGAGCTGTACGAATGTGGCGAGTACTACACTTGTCGAGAAACTGGGATTGACTACTCGAAAACATCCCAACGTGTATAAGCTTCAATGGTTAAGTGAGTTTGGAGAACTCAAAGTGTCAAAGCAAATTGTGGTTCCATTTAGCATTGGGAAGTATAAGGACGAGGTGATTTGTGATATTGTGCCAATGGCGGCTGGGCATATTCTTCTTGGGAGACCGTGGCAGTTTGATCGGAAAGTTGTTCATGATGGTTTTACCAACAAGCATTCATTTGGTTATAAGGGGAAAACTGTTACGCTTGTTCCTATGACTTATAAAGAGATCTACCAAGATTATTTGCTTATAAAGCAACGTGAGCAGAGAGCTATGAGTGACTCAAACACAAAAAAAAAAAAAACAGAGAGTGAGATTGAGAGAGAAACACAAAAAAAGTGAGCATAAGAGTGAAACACACAAAGAGAGAAAAAAGAGAAAACACCAAAATTTCTTTGTGAGATCAAGTGAGATAAAGAGAGCTTTGGTTTCACATCAACCTATATTTGTACTTATGTTCAAAGAGGTCTTTATGAGTTCTACTAACCTTGACCCCGGTATGCCTAGTGGTGTTTCTTATTTGTTGCAGGATTTTGGAGATGTATTTCCGGATGAGAACCCTAGTGGTCTACCTCCAATCCGAGGGATTGAGCATCAAATAGACTTTGTACCCAGAGCATCCATTCCAAACCGTCCAGCCTATAGAACCAATCTGGAAGAGACCAATGAGTTGCAAAGACAAGTGAATGAGCTGATGGAGAAAAGATATATCCGTGAGAGCATGAGTCCATGTGTCTTGCCCGTTTTACTAGTTCCTAAGAAGGATGGAACTTGGCGCATGTGTGTTGATTGCAGATCCATCAATAATATCATGGTAAAGTATAGACACCCAATTCCTCGCTTAGATGATATGTTTGATGAGCTGCATGGTTCTTGTGTCTTTCTAAAATTGATCTTAAGAGTGAATATCACCAAATTCGAATGAAAGAGGGTGATGAATGGAAAACAAATTTTAAAACAAAACATGGTCTTTATGCATGGTTAGTCATGTCTTTTGGATTAACTAATGCACCCAGCACGTTCATGAGGTTAATGAACCATGGTTTGAGATATTTTATTGGTTTGTTTGTGGTTGTCTACTTTGATGATATTTTGGTTTTTAGCAAAAGTTTGGAAGAGCACAATGAGCATTTGAAATCGGTTTTAGGTGTACTAAGAAAGGAAAAGCTATATGCTAACTTCAAAAAGTGTACCTTTTGTTCGGATAACCTTGTGTTTCTAGGCTTTGTTGTAAGTGCACAGGAAATTCAAGTAGATGAGGAGAAAGTGAGAGTAATCCGAGAATGGTCAAGTCTTAAAAGCGTAGGAGAAGTTCAAAGTTTCCATGGCCTTGCTGGATTCTACAAACGGGTTGTTCGTGATTTTAGCACTATTGTTATCCCGCTTACTGAAGTGATCAAGAAAGCTATTGGATTAAAATGGGGAGAAACTCAATAGAATGCATTCCAACAACTTAAGGAGAAACTCCCCAGTGCACCACTTTTATCTTTGCCTAACTTTCTTAAAACATTTGAGATTGAATGTGATGCATCAGGTGTAGGCATTGGAGCTGTGCTTATGCAAGAGAAGAAGCCAATCGCTTACTTTAGTGAGAAGCTTTGATGAGCAACTGTAAACTATCCGACTTATGACAAGGAGTTGTATGCTTTGGTTAGAGCTTTGCAAACATGACAGCACTATCTTTGGGCAAAGGAGTTTGTGATTCATACGGATCATGAGTCTTTGGAACACTTAAAGGGTCAACAGAAACTAAACAAACGACATGCTCGTTGGATGGAGTTTATAGAAACATTTCCTTATGTCATACGATATAAGCAAGGAAAAGAAAACGTTGTGGCTGATGCGTTATCAAGAAGATATGCACTACTATCTACTCTTGATGTTAAGGTTCTTGGTTTTGAGCACATTAAAGAGTTATATGAAACTGACCTTGACTTTTAAGAAGTGTTTAGGACTTGTGTGAAGCATGCGTATGGAAAGTTCTATCTTCATGAGGGTTTTCTATTATATGAAAATAAATTGTGCATTCTTAATTGTTCTTTGAGAGATCTTTTGGTTAGGGAATCACATGGAGGAGGCCTTATGGGACATTTTGGCGTCTCTAAGACCATGGTTGTTCTAAAAGAACATTTCCATTGGCCGCATATGAAAAGAGATGTGGAACGAATTTGTGCAAGGTGTGTTACTTGTAAGCAAGCTAAGTCTAAAGTCCAACCTCAAGGTATGTATTTCCCATTGTCTATTCCGAGTGAAACCATGGACTGATATCTCAATGCACTTTGTCCTTGGGTTGCCTAGAACTAAGAGAGGTATAGATTATATCTATGTGGTAGTAGACCAATTTTCGAAGATGGCACATTTCATTCCTTGTCACAAATCTGATGATGCTACATTTGTTGCTGATTTGTTTTTTAAGGAAGTTGTGCATTTACATGGCATGCCTAGGACGATTATTTCAGATCGAGACGCTAAGTTTCTTAGTTATTTTTGGAAAACTTTGTGGGCTAAGTTAGGGACAAAGTTGTTGTTTTCTACTACTTGTCATCCACAAACTGATGGACAAACTGAAGTAGTCAATATGACTTTATCCACTTTGTTGCGTGCTATAATTAAAAAGAATATCATAACTTAGGAAGATTGCTTGCCTCATGTTGAGTTTGCTTATAATTATTCCATCCACTCGGCTACTAATTTTTCCCCTTTTCAGATTGTGTATGGTTTTAATCCCTTGACTCCATTGGATTTATCACATTTACCTTTCAACGAGCTTGTGAACTTAGACGGGAAAAAGAAAGCCGAGGTGGTCAAGAAGTTTCATGAAAAACGAGGCTTAACATTGAGCAAAAGACTAAGCAATATCCTAAGCAATATCAAAAGCAAGCCAACAAAGGAAGGCGTGAGAAGAGCTTTACACCCGGAGACTTAGTTTGGGATCACATGAGGAGGGAACGATTTCTAGCTCAAAGGAAGTCTAAGCTAATGACAAGGGCCATTGGGCCATTTCGAGTCTTAGAAAAGATCAATGAAAACGCCTACAAGATGATGCGATCATGGACAACTCAACTCCCCTACATGGAGAACACAACAATGGAGACTCGGATAAGCATGAAGATGAGCTGAATTGGAAGTAGCAATACCGAGTGGACCAATGACTAGAGCTAGAAGGAAGTTGTTGAACAGAGCTATTGAAGGAATGCTCACCAAGATGCACACATCCGAATCTCCAAAACAACATACCTTGATGCTTACACTAAGCACTCAAGAAGGTTAGCTAATGGGCGTGTAAACCATTCAACACTCTTTTTCCCTTAAGTGTGTTTTATCCCAATGGGTTTTAACACTAAGGTTTTTAATGAGGCTGAAAGGCTTACACATTCCTCAGGTCCATTAGGCTAATAATTTAAGTTCATGATTTTACTTAAGCCCATTAGGCTAATAATTTAAGCCCAAGATTTTACCTTAATTTTCGTGTGCCTTTTGCTATTTATACTCCATGTTTTGCTTTGTAAAACTCATTCCATCATCAATCAAAATTACAAATGTTTTTATAAGTTTTCTCTCTTGAATTCTTAGAAGGTGTGTCATATCCTTAGTTACTGATCACTAGTGCGTAGTATATAGAGATCTTAGCGTTCTTTTGAGTGTGTAATATCTCATCAGACTCGATACCTATCTGTTCTATTCTTCATCAATCACGATCTGCACCAGATCCTTCACCCATCTCACGTTCAGACTCATACTCTCAAGTCAAAACAAAATCGATTAATCCTTTATCAAGCTCGGATCCTAGGAGGCTCGTGTCATGTGGTATCAGAGCAAGAGCTTGAAAGTTGAGTTCTTCACCACCTAATCGGTTTTGTATCTTGTTTATCATTCATAATTTGTGTTCTTCATTAGATTTCATAGTCTATTATTTTCGACATCAATTAGGGTAGCTAGGTAAAATTTTGGCTACTGTAACTTGCAAAAAATAAAAAAAAATAAAAGAAGAAAACCCTAGTACTAAGCAAAAACGTTTTTTTTTTTAATTACGAATTTTCCTTTTATTTCGGTTTCCACTTCTCTTTGAGTTTCCTTTTCTCTTTAAATTCCTCTTCTCTTTGAATTTCCGTTTCTCTTTTAATTTCATTTTCTCTTTGAATTTCATTTTCTCTTTTAATTTCCTTTTCTCTTTGAATTTCCTTTTCTCTTTTAGTTTCCTTTTCTCTTTGAATTTCCTTTTCTCCTTGGATTTCCTTTTCTCTTTTAATTTCCTTTTCTCTTTGAATTTCCTTTCTCTTTAGAATTAGTTATTGCGGTAGTTTTGTGTTGTGTTTCAGAGACAATGGGAAATATTGAACCAGAATCAAGTCATGTATTCAACAACAAGTTGTTTATTGAAGCCATGACAGCCACAATCACTGACAACCTCACGTCCAGATTAGAGCGACTGATCGATGTTAAATTCGAAGTATTCAAGGCTGAACTTGCATTGTCATCATCAGAAAGTAGTAGGAGTCGAAAGAAGAACGCTACAAGTCGCACCAGAACTCAAAAAGAAGGAATTGAGCCTAGGAGGAAACTGATGGCTGCATCATATTATAGCACTGGTTTAGGATCAATTGGTGATAGCCAGTGGAGTAGAAGAAGATGTATAGAGGTTAGACAACAACCTCGTTACAACTGCAAGAAATCAAACTTCAGATTCCTTCATTCTGTGGCAAGAGTGATCCCGATGCATATTTGGACTGGGAGAAGAAGATCAAATCTGAAGAGGAGATGACAGACACGCTGCAACCAGAGGAAGAGGATGTCTCTGAAGGTGTAGAATTACCGGTCATAGGAGATCTTTTGGTTGCAAGGAGGAGTCTTAGTGTACAGCCAAAACAAGAGATTGAAGAGCTGAGGCAGAAACTCTTTCACACTAGATGTTTGGTCAAGGGAAAGGTGTGTAGTTTGATAATTGATGGAGGGAGCTGCACTAATGTAGCAAGTGACACAATGGTCGAAAAGCTAGGAATGACTACTATCAAGCACCCTCATCCATACAACCTGCAGTGGTTGAATGAAGGATGTGGATTAGAGGTTTCAGATCAGGTTTTGGTGCCATTATCGATTGGCAAATATGAAGATCAGATCCTATGTGACATTCTACCTATGCAAGCTAGTCACATTCTGTTAGGGAGACCTTGGCAATCCGATCGAAGAGTGACACATGATGGGTATACAAATTGGCACGTTTTTGAGTTTAAGGGAAGGAAGACCATTCTGGTTCATCTTACTCCACGAGAAGTGTATGTAGACCATCGGAAACAGCAAGTTAAATCTGGTTCAAAAATCAATTCTAATACCAAGAAACAAAGCTTCTACTTACAAGCAAAGGGAGTTAAACATGCTTTACTTTCTAAACGCCTCATACTCTTATTTATGCACAAAGAAGTACTGTCTTGTTTAGCTGAAACTACACCGGTATATCCGAGTGAATTTCAGAAACTTTTACAGGATTTTCATGATGTTTTCCCTACAGATACACCACCAGGATTGCCACCAACTAGAGGGATTGAACATCAGATCGATCTTGTTCCTGGAGCTTCGTTACCAAACTGTCCAGCTTATTGGACTAATCCATTGGAGACTAAGGAGCTGCAAAAACAGATTGACGAACTCCTAGCAAAAGGATACATCCATGAATCGGATTTGAGGACAAATCCTTCTCAAGAAGGAGGGGATGATGCGATCATGGACAGCTCAACTCCCCTACATGGAGAACACAACAATGGAGACTCGGATAAGCATGAAGATGAAGCTGAATTGGAAGTAGCAATACCGAGTGGACCAATGACTAGAGTTAGAAGGAAGTTGTTGAAGCAAGCTATTGAAGGAATGCTCACCAAGATGCACACATTCGAATCTCCAGAATAGCATACCTTGATGCTTACAGTAAGCACTCAAGAAGGTTAGCTAATGGGCGTGTAAACCATTCATCACTCTTTTTCCCTTAAGTGTGTTTTATCCCAATGGGTTTTAACAGTAAGGTTTTTAATGAGGCTGAAGGGCTTACACATTCCTGAGGCCCATTAGGCTAATGATTTAAGTTCATGATTTTACTTAGGCCCATTAGGCTAATAATTTAAGCCCAAGATTTTACCCTAATTTTCGTGTGGATTTTGCTATTTATACCTTATGTTTTGCTCTGTAAAACTCATTCCATCATCAATTAAAATTACAAACGTTTTTAAGAGTTTTCTCTCTTGAATTCTTCTAAGGTGTATCATATTCTTAGTTACTAATCACTAGTGCATAGTATCTAGAGATCTTAGAGTTCTTTTGAGTGTGTAATATCTCATCAGACTCGACACCTATCTGTTCTATTCTTCATCAATCACGATCTGCACCAGATCCTTCACCCATCTCATGTTCGGACTCATCAACTCTGAAGTCAAAACAAAATCGATTATTCCTTTATCAAACAAAACCCTTTCTCCAACAGTTCCTCCAACTGCTTCTTAAGTTCTGCCATCTCTGATGGGGCTAAACGGTAAGGAGCTCTCGAGATTGGAGCAATCCCTGGCTCCAGCTCAATAGTGAACTCATCACCTCTTCCAGGTGGGGGTCCTATCAGTGGTTCAAAAACATATGCATACTCCGTAGCAACAAGAGTATCTTTCATCTCTACTTCTGATCCTCCTTCAACAAAGATTGTTGCCAAATAAACCTGAATCTCTTTCTGCTGGGAACTTTCTACCTCCACTATTGCAGCAAGTTGAGTCATTTTCGTGACATTGACTCCCTGAAACATCAAGTATCCTTCTGCACGATTGAGATTTACATGTGCTCTCACACAATCCAAGTGAGCTCCATGGCGTTTCAACCAATCCATGCCTATGATTACCTCATAGCGCTTCAGCTCCATCTCAATAAAGTTTCCCAGCAGTGCTACAATTTCTATAGTCACATAAACGTCTCGATAGGTCCTTGATGACCCACTAATTCCCAACATGCGGTTTCAATCGTCCTATTCTTTTCAAAAAAAGCAATTTGGGAATCCCAACCCCTCGCTATCTACGGGCACACAAAGCTATGTGTAGCGCCAGAGTCCCCTAGTTTTTTTTATAATCATTTTGGAAACGATACCATAGTTTTTTTAATAATTTTCTTAAAAAAATAATTTTGAAAATGAAATCACAATATTTTTTTTATAATAATTTTGGAAATGAAATCACAATAAATCATTTCGATACACAATTGGAAAACTCTTTTTTTTTCCTACTTAGCTTTCCAGGACAAAACCGGCTTAGCTTTAACCTCCACTCTGATACCAATTTGTAACACCCGTCTCCCGACACTTTGAGACATGTGTCACTTCGTGCCAAAACATTCAATTTTTATTTAATAACTAAGATGGTCCCATATACTTACATAAAATCTCTCGAATAAAAATCATTAAAATAAAGAAAATAACGAAGAAAATGTCTTACGAAATAAATAACTTCAATGAAAAAGGGAGACTCGGCAGCTACTCACGATCCTAGATCCGATCTGGAAAAAAGGGAAAATGAGGGGGTGAGTATAAATACTGAGTGAGAAGATCACTTCTGCCCACTGAGGCTCAAAGTTCTAACTTAATACTAAACATCGGCTATCCTAAGCATAGAAAGCAATCATGTGCAACTTGTGTATTTCAACAAGTTGTACCAATCAGGCTGGTCTGCCAGTAGCAGCCAACGTCGCACACATCGGCTCAACCATACTCCACGATGGCTTTAGAGCCCCTCGGTTGGGAGACTACGGTCCGTAACTCGATCCTCCCTAGCTCGTTAGCAGTTGTTGGGCTGAAGCGGTCCCGTCGGCTCACTCCAGACCATTGTCTCTTTTCCACGGGGATTGTCGGCCCATAGCCCAATTCCTCCGCGTCACCACTTTTTCAGAGACATCCAGACCATTGTCTCTTTTCCACGGGGATTGTCGGCCAATAGCTCAATTCCTCTGCGTCACCACTTCTTAAGAGACATGTCACTTACTCATTTACTCATTCTTTATCTACTTACTTTTCATCAAAACATTAAATATGTCACTACTTATGAGATGCCTCAACAAATACATATTTTAGTTATTTATATATTATATAATAATTCAAACAACTATCTTATTTCCAAACATTCACAAAAATCCCTATTATATTATCTAAGAGTTATATAATATTTAATATATGATTAAAAATATTTTAATTAAATATTTTTAATTTCTAGAATAAACGAGTTTAATATTAAATTCAAACTAAAAGTCTCGCAGATCATATCCTCACCTAGATTGGCTGGTGACAGATTCAAAAATGCAGCAAAAAATAAATTCAACAACTTTCACAGCAGAAACTTTCACACACAAGCAACCAGACAGAACTAGGGTTCATCAGTCAACAAAACAGATGATTCTTGCTGACCAAGCAACAACATTACAGATCAGATCTTACCTAGATTTGAAGGTCCGGCGGTTCTGTTGCGTTCCTGAATATTCCATTTATCTAAATACAACAAAAACCTGACTTCCTTGCACATATATAGTCAGAAAACGACCCCAAATATGCCAAGTCGAACATAGCAATTAGAACAAAACTCAGAATTCTCTAAGTCTGGAAATAGAGACTGAGATGATGTCTTACCTTAAACTCGATGTAACTCTCTCAATACTACTCCGATCAACGATCCGTTTGAACCTGCACAAACTTGAGAGAAAGATCTTTCTAGAACTACCAAAATCATCAATAGGAAATTAATATCAGATTTGTTATGGGCTCCGAAAAATAGTGGTACAGACTGAATTTTTTACCACTTGGAGGCTGCTCTAGGTTGATCAATCAACTTCAGCAATGAAGATACTTGCCATGAGACTCGAGTTTGAAGATTTCATAAGAGGAAGAAGCTTAGGCGGCACCGAGTTTTTGGGTTTAAATAGGGGAACACACTAGGTTTTAGTGCTAGGTTGAGAAGATGCATATTTTTCTTTTTTATTTCAACAACTTGATTTCCCTTGAAATTCTTTTATTGAGCCTTATGGGCCACTAAATTAATTCATTAACCCAATGTTGGGTCTCACAAAATGTGTCAAGATAGGTTTAACCTCAATCCAACACAACTAGCTATTTTGATCGAGTAAATTAAATTTATTGTTTGAGACCATTCATTATAACCATGATACACATTAGGAATCAAATTCATGTAATTTTATTTTATTTTGTAAGCAATTGATTTGACAAGGTTATAATCCTTCATCCAAATCCTCCGACTCTAAATCCTTTAGACGATGGTGAATAATTTGTAAAAGTGGACATCTAGCTAACAATAAATTTTTCTTTTCATTCATGTCCTATCTATTATATAATTGTTTGAAACAAGAGAAAAAGAAAAAGATCATTCACAAAAAGAAAAAAAGGGAAAAAGAAAAAGAAAAAGATTGAGAATTTGGGGTATACGTCAAAACAATCAACTCCAACGGGAAAGTCGTGAGTAACTTCCTGCATGGTTTGCGTGCTATTGAATAAAGATATTTGTTCCAATCTATAATCTTTCAATAAGAGCATGAAATCTCAAAAAAATTATTTTAGAATTATATTTCGATAGAAAAATCCTATGAACTACTTCAGATTTGACAATCATGTGACTATATGGACCAATCAGCGGTTAACAGCTACATCAATAGGTTATCTAGTCCTTTTTCAAAACCTAATAAACAGAGGTTGGACTAAATTAGACCCTAAGCAGATAACTGGAGGCATCCCAAGTTTTTTTGGCTATAGCGTTTGAGTCTCACATCAAAGTGGAAAAAAGTAAATCTTCCTACATAAGATATTTTGATCAATTTTCCAACTCGTTTTGAGCTGTAGATTCATGATTAGGTGCATATTTTCTTATACATTATTTTACATCAAAAGCATGTTTAAGATCTAATGTTATTATCCCTCTACAAAACTAAAATTCATAGGCAATGCGACCTTCCTCTTTTAAAGGAATTATCCTATTAGACCACATCAAAGATTCATTAGGGGTTTTTGACTCAGGTTCCAAGAAATTTTTAATTAAAAAAAAAAATGTGAACAGTGAAGAGTCGGGTTCACTAGAGAGAGCCTACAAGAACCGGGTTTGCCATGTGGCGAACCCTGATTGATTCGTTTTTTCAATTTTATTTATTTATTTATTTTTTATTTTTTTATTTTTTTTAAGAACTCCTAGGGAATTCACTAAGGATAGTCTTACTCTCGTGTCGTCTTTACTCGCCAATGATGCGTGCACCTTTATGTATACGTATTAATCAACATAGTATCATCATTAAACTATTTTGAAGGCAAATTTATGTCCAACCGAACGAGTTTAATGCATTGGTATATACTATACTATGAAAATTTCGAACATGAGAAATTTGAATCATTCTAAGACCATTTTCATTGGTCTCTCATTGAATATCTAACTTAAAAAAAAAAAAAAAGAAAAGTACGAAAGAGCAACATAAACATCTCTCAGATGAGAGACACATAATAACCCACTAGAGATCCAAAAGTCATGTGTTTTTATCTGACTGAAAAAAATTAAAACAAAAAAAACTAAATTCTTATAAAAATATTGATATTTTATTATTAAAAACTTCAAATTAACATCGCTTCTCTTGGAAATGTTTTGATGTAGTATATAACGTTTATAGACTATTTTATTCATTGACAATATATTTTGAACTGAAAGTTGGAAATTGAAATATAGTAGTCAAAATTTAGCAAAAGAAAAAGAGGAAGCTATGTGATTGAATGGAAAACATAATGTCTTTGTTGTAAAACTATACTATGTCCTTAGTTAAGGACTTTGCAAGTCAAATTCTATATAAAAGGTTAATGATGAGAACTTTAAAGGAAATTAAGACAGAGATTATGAGAGGAACCTGTTGAGGATAGTGTTCTGGACGCTCGTGAGAAACAATGAAAAGAGAACCAGGAGGGGCACGGGTGAAGTTCGAATCATAATTAGCTTGAGACACGAATGGAAAGAAGAAAATGAGAGTAGAAATAATTAAGAGACCAAAGATGTTCATGTTCAAAGTGTTGATATTGGCGCAGAAGAAGAAGTATATGTGATGGATTGATCAAATATTGAAGAGAACGTTGAATCCATGTCTCAGGTTTGTTTAATCAACTCGTCAAGTCACACAGTGTGTTTTGTTTCATGCACCTATTGTTTAACGAATCAAGATTGAATAAGACACGTTAAGGTCATTTAGGTCTACTCTCTGAGATTAATGAATTTGCCAAAGGGACACGTGTCATGTGGTTTAAGATGAAGGAAAGCGAAATAAGAATGATTCGAGTTTGGCTTTTTAAGTAGTTATTTAAAAAATATCAACGTAACTAAAAAGTTTTGAAACTTTAAAGCTTAATAGATATAATAATAACATAAAAATAATTTAAATCATAATGTTTTTCTTTTTTTCCCAAAAAATTATTCACTAAACTCATATAATCTACTTGTCAAACTAACTCCATTTCTATAAATATGATAGCCAAAATATTCAATCTCTATTGTGACATAGTCGATCAAAGGTAAGACTTTAGCAATTTCAATTTTTGTTTCTGCAAAAGCAACAGAAACATGATTGTTAACAATATTCGATAAGCGATCCAAATATTTGGATAACAATTTTCCATTGTCTTCAAAAATTCCAATATTTCAATAGGTCCCTTATAGTCTCTTTGCTAGCATATGTTATTTAAAAAATATCAATGTAAATAAAAAATTTTGAAACTTTAAAGCTTAAATATAATAATAACATAAAAATATTTAAAATCATAATTTTTCTCTTTTTTCCCAAAAAATCATTCACTATATTCATATAATCGACTTGTCAAACTAACTCCCTTTCTATAGATATGATAGTCAAAATACTTGATATTTTTTATGACATAGTCGATCGAAGGTAAGACTTTAGCAATTCCAACTTTTTTTCTACAACATAAACAGAGATTGTAAACAATATTCGATAAGCGATCCAAGTATTTGGATAACAATCTTCTACTGTCTTCAAAAATTCCAATATTTCAATAGGTCTTTTATAGTCTTTTGGCAAAATTCTAGTATTTAGTATGTTAAGAAAATACTTGGAGTTTGGGTAATTAAATATAATATTAAGTTTTTGTGTTTTTGGTGAGAACCGATGAAATCTCTTACAATCTCTATTAAAGGATTTAAGAAACAATGAAATCTGTAAACATTTTATGAAAAGGAAAATTGAGATTCTTGGGAATAGAGAAAAATAAAATTGAGAATATGTTAAACACATTCAATATGCGGCCTTTAATTTAGTTTTGATCCCTAGATTTGGGTTCCATTATAGTATGTGGCCTTTTAGTTTTAGACAAAAATAACATAAAGCATTATTAGATTTTTTATAATGTGGCCTACTAAAATTCATTTTTTATGGCCTAGGGCAAATACTCCAAACTCAAGTCTATAGGCATGGTACCGGTTTGAAACTTATTGGTGTGTGGCTGTTGCCACCAAAACACTTCTCCTTGATATTTGACACATGGAGTGACCTAAACTGGATTCAATATTTTCCTTGCTACAACTGTTTTCTAGCAAAACGGTGAGTTTTATGATCTTAAAGCCTCTGTTTCTTACAACAACATAACAAATTTAATTGGTTACATTAATTTTAAATGTCGCTTGCAAACAATGTGATTAATTTGCTATCAATCATTACTTTATTTGAAATGATATTTTCCAAACATTCTTTTTTTAAATGGTCGTTTAAAAAAGTTCGTTTGTATATTTACGGTCGTTTGAGAAAAGACCATCGTTTATAAATACAAACAATTATTTATTTTTATATTTTACACATAATTATAATTTAAAAACGAGTATATGATTCACATTATGGTTAAGAAAAAAAATAACCATTTACATTTAAAAAAATATTTATTTGCTAATATAAAAATATTATTTTAAATAGAGTAATTGTAATAGGAAAAGGGCATATTTCAATCTTGTTTTAAGTTTCATGAAATAAGTGAAATTTACATAGTAAAATCCGATTAGAACGGATTGATTACACTAAATAAATAGGAGATGTCATACAAATGCGTCAAACCCTATTCGTTTTATTTCTAAAATTTTAAGACCTAGTTTTGTAGCCTCTTAAAAGATTATAAAGAGTTTTTTGAGACAAGTTTAAGAAACATTTGTTGGATCTCTAGATCATTTTATCAATCAATATATTTCTCTTTTCGATCTCTTTCCTTCATGCTTAGTTTTTTTCTTGTTTCTCTTTGAGTTTTGTGTTTCTTTGTGTGAATAACTTTTTGATGGTTTGATGGTTGGATAGGTCTAGATTTAGATGATTGGATTAGGTTGTTAGATTCATTCATTTAAGGTGTTTTCAAAGGTAGATTTAACTTTATTACTTGAATCTAGATGCTAGGTGTTTTGTTGCCCCATAATTGTTCGATGAAATTCTCGTATGAGCTTTTTTCTAGACATTGAGAGATGAAATTAGAGTAATTAGTGGACTTATTGAAATTTTTTGATAATGCATGTTGATCTTTTAGTTGAGAAATTAATAAGAGTAGAACTTGATTAAATGATTAATAAAGGG
Source organism: Lepidium sativum (assembly GCA_023374145.1). NCBI lineage: Eukaryota > Viridiplantae > Streptophyta > Magnoliopsida > Brassicales > Brassicaceae > Lepidium > Lepidium sativum. The sequence goes on along the minus strand of JAKUCM010001342.1, from coordinate 2,559 downwards.
ATCAATACCATGAGAGTGGGTTAATTCATGTATGTGTTTCATGTCCAAGGTTGAGCTTAATGTTTTTAAACGCATCATTATATTTTCCTTTAATCAATTTTCTTTCCGAAAGCCCATCGTCTTTAATAGATTATCTTTGCTTCTTAATCGTTCTGTTTTTGCTTAAATCATTTAGTGTTTTGAATTGTTTTTTTTATTTATCTTTGTTTGATTTAGTTTGCTTCTTGTCTAAGTTTGAGTAGTCTTTAATTCAAAACCATAATCGATTTATCTAGCTTAAGTTTGACTCACATAGTCTTAGTGTGTTAGTTACATGTTTCATGTGGATTCAAACCTCAAATACTTGCAATGATAGTTATTCACGTTTGCTGTGCCCAACCAAGATCCGCCAAACTACCGCCACTCTATCAAATCATGGCAAAACTAAGCTCTGCCAAACTCTACCACACTTTGGCGGAGCTTGGTTGAGCTTGGTCAAATTTGCTCGAAGAAAGGTCAACCAAGTTCCACCAAACTCTGGACACTTTGGCAGAGCTTGGTAGTGCTCAACCAAGATCTGCCAAACTGCTGCAACTCTATCAAAGTATGGCAAAACCAAGCTCCGCCAAACTCTGCCACGCTATCAAATCATTGCAAGACCAAGATCCGCCAAACTCTGCCACATGTTGGCGGAGCTTGGTTGACTTTGGTTGTGCTTAATTCGACCTAGCGTGATTGGCGCGTGCTGACGTGGCATGATTCATTAATGACATTTTTATTTTTATGTTTTTTGTTTACACATTTGAAATATGTAAAATGATAAATTTTTTTAAAAAGTAAGAGTATTTGAGTAATTATGGATAATTGTAGAGCATTTAAGTCATTACCTTATAATTTTAGAGTATTTGAGTAAATCACCTATTATTATATGGTAACTATTTATTTTTACTATATTCAGAAATTGACAAGATTTAATATATGGTTTTAGAGTTAAATAAGAGAATGCCTTAATCAACAGTACCATGGAGGGACCAACTTTGATAGAACAGCTGGTGTGTTCATCAAGTTATGACTACGATGCCCCTCTGGTTATTAATTCCAGCCACCTTTAATTCTATTTAATTTAATCGACTAATCTCTTACCATTTTGGGGTTTTATTTAATTATATTTTATGTGTTGAAAGGATTACAAAGAGAACCCAAGTACAGTCACTTGAAAGAGTTGAATAAAGTCATCAAGCTATGTGAACCTGCATTGATCTATGTTGATCCCAAAATTACATCACTCGGCGTTAAACAAGAAGTAAGTAAGCAAATTAACAAAATCAAATACAATTTTGAAAATAAGAAGCATAAATTAATTCAAACATTTTGTTTGTTATATTTTCAGACTCATCCTGTGTTCAATGTGAGGTATCGAATCCCAGTTCTAATAATTTGTAAGTGAGCAGTACCACTAGCCCATCTGTATTCTGAGTGCAAATGGTGCATTTGAAAAAATCGATTTATAAATTATTATTACTGTATAATAATATGACTTTCAAATAGTTTATACTTTTAATAAATGGCTTTAAAATAGTTTAAGGTTGGTTAGCCAAAAAAAAAAACGTTTAAGGTTGTTGTGGTACATTGTTGATCCTGACCTATAAATGTGTTCTTGATGATTCTGCATGTGAAATGTGATATATATCCGTTCACCAACCATACTTATGAAGATGGTTCCTACTAGGACACGATTCTTTTGGGAATCGTACAAAGAAGAAGTCCCTTATTCATATGACTTTGGAACGTTTGCTAAAAGATGGTCTTGTGGAACAAATAAGCATGACCAGAGATAAAACAGTCTATTTCTTGTATCTTACGGAGTAAGTGTAATCATGAACTCTGTTTTGACTTGTGAAATCTCTATATGTTGCTGATTCACTAATCACTCTCGGTTCCGTTTGACATTGTTTTGCGGTGTCGTGTACTTTAGCATTACAAGCAGTCCTAATGAGAGGTTCCTGAAGACTGGTGATGATCCTCTTCTTACCATTTTCTCAGCTGGACATGCTCTTCATGTATTCGTTAATGGCCAGCTTGCAGGTAACATAAGATAGATTTAAAGGCCAAACTTTCATCTTTTGTTAAGAAAAAAACTTAAAACAACGCATTTTCTTTGTTTTAGGAACTACCTATGGAGCACTGAGCAACGTGAAGCTCCCGTTCAGTAATAAGATAAAATTGCTTTGAGGCACTAACAAACTTGCTCTGCTATGTACTGCAGTGGGTCTTCCGGTTAGTTTTCATCTAGGATTCTGTGCGGTTTCTCTTAGAGAATACTTATGAGTTTCATGATCTACATTATGTTTGCGCAGAACGCTGGTGTGCATTATGAGACTTGGAATGCTGGTGTTCTAGAACCAGTCACATTGAATGGAGTCAACTCTGGAACATGGGACATGTCTAAGTGGAAGTGGTCCTATGAGGTCCTCTTTGGACAAGAGCTTAATGAATTCACTATTATCAAATCTTTATACCAACTTCACAACAATAATAAACTTAATGTGGTTCTTTTTGTTTGTTTGTGGTTGAATTAGA